>CM057829.1:9782500-10085000 GCA_030068075.1 Paguma larvata
AAGTTCTCTTCCACCTTTTTGCTGATGTCACTACTCTAAGTCCACCCAACACAATTTAGTGGATCATTCTTCCCTTACTAAAAAATTGAATGGATAATAAGTGTTTAGATTATGAAGTATGTCATTAAGATCATTTCAAATTTCTTTCCCTTATTAACGCTATACATTGTATTAATAAACTTTTTAATGGTGAATCATTGTTCAATGACTAAGAAAACTTATTTAGGAACAGAATTTTTCTTAATTTAATGCTTTACAAAAGTTGGTGACATTTTCTTCAGGTGTGTAATTCTTGTTTGCAGATATATGTCTCTGTGTGTGTGGATGATACATACCATCATTGTTAGGTAGCCATCAGTCACTACACACATATGCAGATAATATAGACTTAAAATGGTTAAAGGCTCATATTTTTCAATTATTCAGAATAATTTAAATGTTATACAATTTATCAGTATCTTAATGACTTTAATTAAATCAACCAAAAAAAATCAACCAGAAATTTTTTCAGCCTTAATATTTTCTGAAGGATATTTTCCAAAATAGTTTAAAAATGTTTTCCATGTTTATTAATTTAGGAATTCAATTCCTCTAATTCAATTCCTCTAGTTTTGAATTACCTCTAAAATACATTTGATACTTAAATATTATTTGTCCCAGTAAAATGTTTTTATTTATCACCACAGAGGTATGTATATTAAACTTTGATTTTTAACCTCTTCTTTATCTGTAGTTATATCATACATCTCTGATATCTAATGTTGTATGCTTGCAATTTTCTTCTTTTCTTTCCTAATCTTAATGGAAGAGAAAATTAATAATGAGCTTTATCACCAAAAACATTACTACTATTAATTTATGTTCCTATTTTCTGAATTACCTATAGTTTTGAAGGTTTATTTTATATATTTTTCTAGCTTCTTTATTTTTATTTCTTTAATAAAAAATATTTCTATCTAGATACAACTCTGGCCTCCTTTCGTAAGTTTTCATATACAGCGTTCTAATTCTTCATGAATATTAATTTTTTAATAATTTATGATTGTAATTTTATTTTCTCTTGGCCCACATTACTTTTAAAAGTTCCTCAACATGTATCCTTTTAATATAAATTTCTATAACTTTTTAACAGGTTCTGTACACTCTTACCTGAATATGTATTATACAACTTCTGTTACGTGTGATTGGTGATTTTTTTTTTTTTTGGTTGGAAAGCTCTAACTTATGATATATTCTTAAAAATATGATTTTATATCATCATTAAAAAACATTAACATCCTTCTACGTAAATTATCCTGGTTTATTGTATTATTTATGTTATCTATATTAGTGAATATCTAGAAATTTGTTATAATTACATTCAATGCTTTTTTAAAATATATGTTCCCAGGAACCTCCATATTCTCCTAATTCAAAATATCTAAGAATTGGTTCTAGGATTGTTTATTAAAAGCTCGCCTTATGGATCATAATGAAGTTTGGGGTTTTTTGTCTGCTTGTTTGTTTTTGTTTTGACCTGGACATATTTTTTCCCCAGCAGCTAATATAAGTTTTGCTTCTGGGAAGGATTTCCGGTGAGCAAATGCTTTTAAAAGCCTATTCGGTGGTGGATCCTCTAGTGGCTGTGAATGTGCGAAAGCCTAAATAGCTTCACTGATCTGCATAAGAAATTATGTAAGATTTAGGGACTATGGAAGTATGAGAAAAGTGTTGAGCAGATTTAGAGGTCTCGCTAGTGGTGATTGTGAGATACATTTTTTAAGAAGTGTCATTGCTTCCAGGGAAAAGATGCCACTTGAGCATAGACAAGAAAGAAGTGAAGACCTCTGGGGGAATTCGGCTATATGGATATCAGCTTAACGAGAAAGCATGGAATTATCTTCCAGGCTGAAAGAACAGGTATTTTTGGGAAATAGGAAAAGGCCAGGGTGATAGAACATAAAGAAAAAAGGCAAGTGTAAGTATGAGATAAGGAGAGATGATTGAGGATGATTTGAGGTCATCATGAGAATTTTGCATTTTATGCCAACTTAATGGAAAGTTGGAGTAGAGGAGCCATATAATCCGACTTATTTTTAAAGGATCATGTTAGCTAATGTGTTGGAAAAGGATCAAAGTGGAATGAGAGTGAAGGAATGTGAAATCAATAAGAAGACTACTGAGAAATCAAGGAAAGCAATAATAGTGACTCACATTGGGGCCACCATGGCAGAGAACTATGTGATAAGTAGTCAGACTCTGGGGTTATTTTCAAAGTATATCCAATAGAGTTTCTGGATGATTGATACAGAGTCAAGGGGAGCTATCAGAGGTAGTACAGATCTTTACAGTTGAACCAGCCCTCGGGACAACACTCCCAGCTTTCCATGACCATGTAACTTACTTTGAGACTATGGTTGAATGGGACACACCTCATGTCTTCCTGAAAGCTTAAGAATCTGTATTGCTACCTCGTATTCCTTTTTCCCTCTGCCATGACAATCAGCAGTGTTCTGGAGAGTTGGTACTTGATCAATGTGGGTACAGAGTGAGAATGATGACAAGAAATTATCTTTCCTTTTTAAGCTAACAGTTGCTAACCAGCACCCACTTGTAAGGTATATAACATATCTAGTAAGTATTCTAGGATATGAAAAGATGAGACAAAATACAATGTAAGTAGCAAGTGTCAGGTATTACTGGCTGCATTTGACCATGTACTACAAAAAGAGGTGAGCTTAAAAATAATTTGCTGATTAGCAAGTAGAAATCAAAGTGGATGAAGAGAATAGAAAAAGTTGGAGACTTACAAGGTTGGAATAGGTAACCGCTTTTCATCACCTACCAGTACAAAGTAAACTTGAGAATGTCTTTGAGCAAAGAAAGCCTTTTGGCAAGGATCAAATAAGTGGAAACCCCTCACTCCCATTCTTACTATCTGTGGGTAGATTATGGAGATACTCAGTTAATCCAGCAGAAAATGGCTCAGGAAAAAGACGTCACTTTCCCACTAAAGCATAATGAGCTCAGGGCACCTGCAATTAAATAATGTGTCAAAAAAGAACTGTACCCATGGTTATTGATACGTGAAACTGACTGGAATCAAATAAAAATCTGCCTATGTTTTTGAGACAGTTGTACTGCCAAAAAAAAAGCTGCTAACCTAAACTAAGACACTGTAATAATTTCAGACCATGAAGAACCCTGAGGCCCCAAGGATCTTAGGAAGCAGTCTGACAAAGCTGCTTAGCCTCAAAGGAGGGCATATTCTCTACAGCTCACTTCAGATATAACTAAACAGGATAATGGCACAGAAAGGAACTCCCAGAAAGTGGAACCAAGAGTCATAGATAACAACGAACTGGGGGAACTTATCCCATGAAGCAGAAATGAAGTCTAATCAATAATTATTCCCTGAAACCAAAGGAGTTGACCTTTTAACTGCCTGTGGGCTTTTAGGATGATTCTGGACCAATGATGGCCATCTCTTTTTGAATGAAACTATCTACTATGTGTCTATCTCTGCGCTTCCATCATAGTTTAAGTACAAGGGCTAGTTAGTAACGTTACTTTGTGTTTCTGAATAGGTTTCTGAATCAAGTAGAGCTGCCTACACACCTAATATAGAGATTACCTGGCATCACATGTTCCTTCACAGTGGTAAAGACCACTGTACATTATTCAGAGATCTTGAACTATGGATCTTATGACTTTGATAGTCGGTAAACATATTTTATATAGTGGATGATTAGTGAACCAAACATTTGGCTTATGAAGTTTAGTTGACTAGAATGGTCAACTGCTGTAGTCATTAGAGGTATTCACAATTCTTCTTATTTTCTCTCTGGGTATGGTAGAATCGTATTTCTCCATCCAATTGAAATAGGGAGTAACTTGGTGATCTGCTTTGACTAATGATATATAAATATACCTGATAGATATAATATCCAAGTAGATATTTACCAACCAATGTATATATTTCCCTCTGTCTTAATAACTGGAGAAAATTTTCCATATAATGGTTTCTCCATTAGCCTGAGTCCAGAAGGAGGATGACAATGATACAGAACAAATCTTTCTGGTCCCAACATGGGCAACCCCAAATGGAAATGTTGCATAACTAGGAAACTTTGCTGTTATAAGTCACTGTGATCTGAGTAGTGTTTGTTACTGCATTATAATATCCTGAATAATATAAGAGTCAAGGATAACTTCAAACTTTTGGCTTGAGAAAATTGAAGGTTGATCTTGTCATCAATGGAGATGCATAAAGATGTAGATAATTGGGGTTAGAGGGGAAAACATAGGTTGGGGTCATACCATGTTAGGTGTTTATTGAAGTGGAGATGTCCAGTAGGGATATGGATATGAATGTCTGTCATTTGTAAGATAGATTTGAGCTAGAGCTATAAATTTGGGAATGATCTGATCTAGTAACTGAGATCAATAGTGAAAGGAGAGAGCAAAGAGAAGAGAAAACAAGGACTGAGTCCTGGGGCATTTCACATTAAGAGGTAAGACAAAAGAAGAGGCTACAGTAAAGGGAACTGAGAGCTGTAACCAAGATGTAGGAGGAAAATGAAGAGGGCAGTGTCCTGGCAGCCAAGTAAAGAACGTGCACAAAGAATGAAAGTGCTCAATTACGAAAAACATTTCTACTGAATCAAGTAAGATGCGGAGTGAGAATTGACCCCTGGAATTAAGAACATGGGGGTGGGGTTATCGTTGGCCTTAGTGAGAGTAGTTCCATGAAATACAGGTGGGAAATAATGAGTAGAGTGGGTTTCAACAAGCATTGGAGGAATTAGTGATAGCAAGAAGAGAAATTTCTTCCAAGGAGCCTTGTAATAAAAGGTAGCAAAGATGTGAGGCGGTAGATGATAAGGAGAGTGGAGTCTGGAGAAGTAAATTTTTTCCAGGATGGAGAAATAATAGATTTGTATTATTAAATAGAGAACTTAAAATGATAATTTAGAAAAAAAAGGAAAAGGCTGTTAGAGTGGTGTCCTTGACCGAGGATGGGATCAATGCATAAAGAGAGGGATCAACTCTAGGAGAGCATGGTGTCTGCGTCTTTGCTAAAGGCTGAAAGGAGGCATATCTGAGGACAGGTGTTGGTAAGCCACTAGATAGGGTGGAAAGAATTTGTGGTGGTGGTTCCCTTCTGATTGCTTCAATTTCCCAGTGAGGTAGAAAACCAATTTATCTGTTGAGAGTGAGCCTAGGGAAGAATATGTTGCAGGTTTGAAAAGAGACAGTAAAATGTGATATAGTCATGCAGGACAGTGAGAGAGCAAGTGAAATAGAAAGCATAATAGGATTACCAGATAGTGTTAAACCACCACTTGAGACCTATGGTTATGAATTTAAAGTAGGATTAGTCAGTACCAAAGTATATCTTTTGCCAATTTCATTTAACTGCATAGGCGGGTAGGCACACATTAGGTGCAGGTGGGTTCAACTAGGGCTGTAGTTTTTATATAAGGGTATAAGCAGAGGGAACATGTGACTATGGAATTTAAGCTGTGTAAGGAGGAAAAAAACAAAAGCGTTGAAATCAGAGGAAAGGTGATAGAGTCTGGATTCATGTGATGGATTGTTAGAGTCAAGTTCTAGAGTAAGTGAGTTGGAAAGACAGGAAGTAGTAATCAGTAGGGGCATGCACGGAATTAACATTATGATTTAATTTTCTGCAGCATCAGTTCTGCCCTTTCAAGTCTCTGCAATGTCTCTTAACTTTGCTATTGCATATTTTTAAGTTTATTTATTTGAGAGAAAGGGAGAGAGGCAAAGAGAGAAGGAGAGAGAGAAAGAGAACGAGAGAATCCCAAGCAGGCTCCGCAGCATCTGCACAGAGCCCGACGCTGGGATTAAACTCACCAACTGTGAGATCATGGCCTGAGTCAAAGTCTGATGCTTAACTGACTGAGCTATCTGGGTGCCCCAACTTCTCTATTGCAATTTTAATTTTCTTTAATCTTTCTTTACCACATTCATCTTTTTTATTTCATTCTGTTGTATCTTCATCTAACATTGTCCACTATTTATGGATTTTGTTCCTATTTCATAGAAGTTTATCTTCTAAAATGTTTTCAGAATGCAACTTTTGGGGTGCCCTCTTGGGCAGATAATGCTCAGAGAGATAACTTTTAGTTTTATAGGTGGTATCACATATTTAAAATTATTTCTTCAGTAGTTTTAGTGGTTAAAATTATGTTCATAGTTTCAGGATTGATTATTATGAGCAACTTGAGCTCATAGGAAGATATGTGGAAAATATAGAATAATATTAGAAAAAATAAAATTATGAAATGTATTATCTCAACACCCACAGATGGCCATTGTTAACATCTCTTTGTGTGTGCTTTCAGATTCTTCCTATGCATTGCACGTTTTCTACCATTGGATCAAAGTGCTGCTATGTTCCACATTATATTTTGAACATTTCCTTCTTATTATTTATTATTTGAATGTACTTCCATGGATATATAATATTATGTTATATTTCCTCCATGTATATTCTGTTCTATAACCTTCTTAATTTGTTACTATGAAAAATTTCAAACATACAAAACTAGAAGAAAATATTATCTGCTAAACTCATATTGATTACATAGGTCCAATATTCTTCTCACGTTGTGCTCTCTTCATTCTCATTCTTCCCCTGCTGCCAGCAAATCTTTCACAGTGCTGTCCAGTTTGGTCACAGGATGCCTGTGATTTATCTATGAGCTACATTAATCAATGGAGTCAGATACTAGCATGAGAATAGACAATAAAACAGTAGAACAATAATACTTTCTGAGTAAAAAACTTATAACTTATATGTGCTTATTATATTATAAAACTGACATATCAAAACATGAGGAAAATGATAAACTATTTAATATATCGTGTTTAAACAAAAAATAAAGAAGTTTATAGGTTAAACTACACAGAAATATAGAACTTCTCCAAGCCAGAATATATATTCAAGCAAATTGAACAACTTAAAACTTTAATACATTTTGATGACATATCCTATGTGCAGAGTTTTACATTTTGCACAAGTTCTTGATGTATAGAACTTAATATACAAAGAGCTATTATAAATCAATAATAATAAATGAGCTCCATAATAAAACTCTACATTTTTATTAATCATCTAAAATAAATAACATTTCTAGAGGCACCTGGGTAGTTCAGTCAGTTGAGCGTCTGACTTTGGCTCAGGTCATGATCTCAAGGCTAAGAGTTCAACCCCTATGTTGGGTTCCGTGCTGACAGCTCAGAGCCTGGAGTCTTCTTCAGATTCTGTGTCTCCTTATCTCTCTCTCTCTGCCCTCTCCCAACTCACTGTCTCTCTCTCTCTCTCAAAATATAAATAAATTTTTAAAAACTAAAATAAATAAAACAATAACATTTCTAATGAAAGATATTTTACTTTTTCAGTTAAAAAAATATTTTTACTATTAACATCAACTACTAGCAATACTCTGGAGAAAGAGGTTATTTCAATTACCATTTGTGGTTGAAATGGAAATTAATAAAATATTTCTGAAATAAAATTATTATATATTGAAATATTAAATGTGGAACCCATTGATTTAATAATCTTACTTTTAGAAATTTATTTTTTCTTTTCATCCTTCTTTCTTTCCTTCAATTCTTCTGGTATTTATTCTTTCCTTAGCCCATTCTTCATTTTGTTTGTTTCTTTTTCTCCTCCTCCTCTTTCTCTCAATAATTTGCTTAGCCATTATCATAGTAATACATTTCCTTTATCATTCCTATTCTTCCTCACAGCAGCCCTGTAAAGTGTACATTGATAAAGCCCAACATGAGAGGTTGGTTGGAACTAATTTGGTGTTTTATGAAGAGAATTGTTGAGAAAATCATGCTACACACTCACATTGAGCATAAGATTGAACTAAAGCAACACAATCAATGCCATTCAAGGAGAGGCTCTACAGACAGTATATAATTAGCTTCAGAAGAAAAGGTACCTTTGGTGCATTAGTTGATAATAATCTGTCTCTTGGAGCCTCAGGTGATACCCATTCAAACTCTCTTCCTAACCAAGAAGCTCTTACATCACATATGGTCAGCCTAGGACTTGGTGATCCTTATTGTGAAGTAGTTTTTTTTTTTTTTATTTCCAGGACTCAGGTGAACAAAGTTCATCAGATATTCAGACATTGCAGATATTGTCTTTAATCATGCAATCAGAAAACCATATATACAAATTATGTCACTGTATTAGCAGATACTCTTTGACATATGACAGTAAGTTGAGTAACTCATTCAATGTTGCATAGATATAAGTTATAGAGCCGGATTTCAATGGAGATGTAACTTGAAACTCCTTTTTTAAGTTTATTTTTTAAGTTTATTTATTTTGAAAGAGAGAGAGAGAGAGAGAGGGAAACAGAGTGAGAAGGAGAGAGAGAATCCCAAGCAAGCTCCACCTCAGCAGTGCAGAGCCTAACATGAGGCTCAAATTCACAAACTGGGAGATCATGATCTGAGCCCAAACCAAGAATAAAATGCTTAACTAACTGAGCTATCCAGGTGCCCTGAGAGTGCCAGCTCTTAGCCACTATGCTATACTAAATCATTCATCAGCACACTTGTATAGTTAGTGAGTTCCTATTATGACCTAGATGTTGGCGAGGTTATCCGTAAGGAATTTATGCCATTTTAGGAATGAACTTCTGCTCCTTCCAGGATTTCAACAGATCAAGAAAACCAGTAAGAGAAGGGCCTCTAAATTCCAATCTACCCTAGTGCTACAAATGACCTCATTGTCCAAGATCAAGCAGACTCTCTAGCCAGACTCTCTGTTGCTCGACACCACGAGGCCAGTGGCTCGCTGTATAATACAAATATTTGACCCTATTTAAAGCATTGGAGGTGTTGGTGGAATAGTTAAGAAGTTAATTTGTGTGTGGTGGAGGCAGTTGAACTTTTCCTGGATCCCTGGAGGAAGTGCCCAGGGTTACCTTCTTTGCCTCTGAGTATATCTGATTTTCTCCCACCTCTACTCCTCATCAGCCACAAAAATGAAAATCTATGTAAATACAAATACACTGTATTTAAAAGAAAAGAATGTGGATTTAAAAAACCACAAGACTTACTTTACCTCACTCAGTCAATAACTATTGAGTTAGGACCTAACAGTTGTCAAGGCTCTTATCTACTGTATTTAGTAGGCTTTCACAAAGATCTCAGACCCAGTAAGAGCTCTTTTCAAGCTTTTGGAAGGTATTCCCGTAGTAAGCATTCTCATTTAAAGTGGTGATTGGCCCATTCCTTGAGGTAATTAAGATTAAGTTAGATGGCCGACTGAAAGCGATGTAATATATAGTATTTTGCTTCACATAGGTGGTTGAGCCAGATGAAATTGTGTGTGTGTGTGTGTGTGTGTGTGTGTGTGTGTGTGTGTGTTCTTACAGACTAAAATATATATAAATGGCCATTTTGGAGACATCTTGAATAAGCACTCATAAAATGGAAATGCCATAGTGTCATCAAGGCTTTTTTCCTTTGTGTATCCAAGCATTATCAGTTGATTTATTTAATAAAACAGAGGACCAAGAAAGACTGGAAATACAACTTCCAATAGGATGCTCTCATGCTGTGATTGTTGAAGCGATAAGTAATTTGCTTTTAATGCTAGCACATACCACTTAGCCCCGTATTTAACTGAAGGATGAAAATCACTCATTTTTTATCCACTTGCTCAACTGACACTTAGTGTAATCTATCTATTGTCACTGAGCTTAATACAAGGAACGTTTTATAGATCTCACTTTCAAATTTAGAGCAAGCACTTAAATCTTTAATTTCTTCTTATTTATAATTTTATTCCTTAAAATAATTTAATTTCAAATGGAAAATCCATTTAGGTAATAAGTAGGTACGAGCAAAAACTATTCACTAAAAGGAATTTTTAACTTACGATTTTCAATTATAACCATATTTTGTATTGTGTATTATTTCTTTATGTGAAAAAATATCAATGTGAATGATACACATTGATTAGTAACTATATACTAGAAATAAAGTTACCAATGAAATTAGTAAGCAAATATGCATGAATTTATAGATGGAGCAAAGCTTGTTTTACTAAGAGATTCTTGAAAAGTAATTATGAGCATTATAAATTATCCTCAAAATACTGAGGAAAATGATGACTGGATTTTAAGATAGATTATAGATAGATAGAAGATAGATAGATAGATAGATAGATAGTCCCCCAGAAACCTATCTTGAAATTTAACATTACACTTTGCACTGTGGATAAATATGTGTACCCTGTTAATACTATACTAGGGTGTCACATGTTAGAACTCTGTTCTGGTAGATCATCTATTTACAGTGACTACTCCATCTCTCTTTATTCATGGAATTATCATTTGTAATTCATAAAAAGATAGTTTTTGTGAATTCATAATTCACAAAAGATGAGAGGAATTGATTCTAAGAATAAAAAGTTCCTTTATTCTCTTTTTTAATGTATCTATTAAGTACCTAACTGTACACGTATATGCAAAAAAAAAAAAAATCTAAATTAAATAGGTCATCTCAATGCCGATACAAAGGTGATATTTACTTCAGAAGTAAGATAGTGCCAAATTCTTGAGTGTTGGGTTGAATTATAGCACTGAGCCCATGAATATTCAACAAGAAGAGAAAACTCTTGAAAAAACATGTTAGTCAATCTCTACCCAACACACATACACATGCACACACGCGCACACACACACATGCATAAGTGTGTAAATCCACACATCATGTTATAAAACTGTTAAAATGACCCATATGTTGAATTTATTACTTAATTTTTGCTGGTCAATAAGAAATTCAATGGCAAGGAAAGCATATATAAAGCAATGAGAGCAACAAAGCACTACAGACTTTAAAAATACTGAACAACTCATATGTTGCAATAATGTAGTAAGACACTCCTTGCATTAGGAAATACACTGTGGACGTGGGTATCTTTCAGGGGTCAGAAAATATTGCTTTTCTTAATTATGCCAATTCTTCCATTGGGACCACCAATTCCTAAAGGAAACAGACAACAAAGAAAAGTGAGTTTTTTGTTTTTGTTTTTGCCGGTTTCTGTACTGTTTATTCAATTCACTGATGTACAGCACATTAAATATAAAGTTACATGAAACATGACCTATTACTTTATTCTTTCATCCAAAACAAAAAAACTTACTGAGCACTTAGTAGTTCAAAGTACAGTGTTATGGACAGGGGAGGGCAAAAGTAAAGAAAGGAAACAATGATTCCTGCCCTCATAGAGCTTATATTTTAGCGAAGGGAGTGTAAATAAAAGTGGCAGCCTTAAAAAATCAGTAGGCAAAAATAAATCAATAAATAAAGTAAAAATCAGTAGGGATTTTTATTAATTCAGTCAAGTGAATGACAGCTAAGCAAAAAATTACCAAGTCATTTGTTCAACTATATTTGAGTTATCGACTTGAATGAAGAATCTAAAGAAATGTAGCTTAAGACACAGAAATCTAGTTGTATACATTTATTCCTTCTCAGTACATTTTGTGCTCATACAAGTCTTTCATAGAACTTGTTTTACTGAACTGTCCCCCCCCTACTTTTTTCTGGCCTTCTTTCTACTATAACAGACAACGCCATAAAGACCTGGCCTTCATCATCACCACACCCCCATTGCCTTTCACACCATCTTTTCAACAGCAAATATTTATTGAGCTCCTGAGTTGTGCCCAGCACTCTTCCAAGTTCTGTTAATAAGAAGGCACATTAGAAAAATTCTGTGTCCACAGGTAAGCCATATTGTAATTGGGAAGGCAGAAGTATATAATTAGAATACAAAACTGTTAAGTGAAAGCAGAGGTAAGGGCCTGGTGATCAAAACTGTAACTAATTATAACCGGAAGAATGGAGGTGAGGAAGGAAAAAAAAATCAATGATAGTGACATTCAAGTCTCATCTTAAAAGGCGAGTTGAATCACCTGAGATGTGCACGTGTGTTAATTTAAGCTATTAAAAGGTGTTTGGAATATTTATTCAATAATATTTATTCAAGATATTAATGTATGTTGATTTGCCTTCAATAATAGCCAAAGAGGATGAAAAATATAGACAGTATATGCATATGCTAATTTTTGCCAATAGAGGGAACACCTTGTGTAATCCTTAATGCAGTCATCTTGTGTAAGACTGAAGATACCATCGTAGAAAATAATTAAACCCTAGAACTGAAAATCACCAAGATCAGGTGTGTTCATGTTTCCTAATTATGAGAATTAATTTCGATAACATTGCTTCCTGTTTGAGAGAAGTGGCTTTTAAATATCTGTTCACTCTTCATTAAAGGTACAGAGAAAAATCAGAGCAAGCAATCTACTGTATTTATTGCTCTATGGTGAGACAAAAGAACCTTCCTGATCCAGGACTTTTTATGACCCATCTACCCTCTGGTGGTTCATTTTCCATTTGTGATCATAAATCCCACTCCAAATCTTCAGTTGAATGAGAGAAAAACGACCGTGTAAGAAGAAAAGGGCTAATACAAGAACTGAAAAGTTCTTGTGCTACTTGATCCCCTTGGAAAAGAGTTGATGTAGATGCAAGGAGCCCATATCTGAGCCAACCATTTTGGATTGCTTGTTGTTGTTATCTTGGATTGTTGTTATCTTAGAACACAAAGTATATGCTCTGCAAACCTACTCATCTACGGGAATTTATTTTTATTATTTATTTTTCCATTCATTTCCTTGAAGTTCCTTCTAAAAAATATGAAAATTTTCAGATACATAAAAAGGAAAGGAGATTTTAGAGTTGATTATATCATGTTCTAGCCATTCCCCTTATTCCCTCCAAATGAAAGAGTATCACTGATGAAAGAAAGTGAAAAATGGTACCCTAGCACTCTTTAAATTCCGCAGTAGGCAAGTATTTTTTTCTAAACTATCAAAGACTGGCAAGATTCTGCACTCTCCGAAAAACGTAGTTGAGATGATCGTGACTTCTAGTTGTTGTTACCAATACTGGTTGTTGACTTACAGTAAAGTGGATATTATAAGGCAGCAGGTTGAAAAGGAAGTTGGACTAGTCTGGCCATGACTTGCAGGTCACCATGAAGCTTTAAGAAAAGAATCACAAAATAGCTCTTGGTGGCTCCAACTTAGTTGATACACTCACATACAGCAGAGTTAAATATCTAATCAGTAGGAAAAAAGAATACCTTTTTATTTTAATGAATTCTTTTCATTTCTCTTGATTTAATATCAAAGGAGTCTTCCGATGTACTATCCATTTCACTCATATGCTCCTGAATTGCTGTGGCCACTTCTGTGGGGATAAACCTTAGGCCACTGATATCACCGAATACCTGAGAAGTGTTGATAAAATGGCACATATTAACCTACCATGTTTCAAAAAAAATATTTAGGAGGAACAAGCAAATGTTGTGACTTCCTTATTCCTCCCTTCGACGCCAAGATTACAACCTGGAAATCCCCCGAAATGCCATATTGTTAACCTAACTCCACAGTTTTAACGGAAGCTTACAATTTAGGGTTTATCATTGAGTTTCACTTCTGACTTCAGTAATAATTGTATAACACGTCAAAAATATAAGTTAAAATTGGTATAACCTTTGCTAATATAGAGCATGAGGTCATAGTTAGCAATTAAAACACATTTGGAAAGCAGATTATCCTAATTCTATGGAATCCAAAAATGCCAAAATCAAATACAAGACAGGGATTTTCTTTCTTTCTTTCTTTCTTTCTTTCTTTCTTTCTTTCTTTCTTTCTTTCTTTCTTTCTTTCTTTCTTTCTTTCTTTCTTCCTTTCTTCCTTTCTTCCTTTCTTCCTTTCTTCCTTTCTTCCTTTCTTCCTTTCCTTCTCTGCCTGTAATAACTTTTGCGTGATGAAATGGTTCGAAAACAAAACTGTTTTGAATGGGGGAAAGCACATGACAACTTTCCTTTTAATAGGAACTCCTTGTCCCTAGAGAAACTTTCTGTATATACAAGACTAATTATCTTTGAGCACAACTGGCAACCATGCCAACATCCTGTTTCACTTGTCATACACAGTTTGGGTTTATTCCTGGACTGTTTATAATAATCATCAATTTCACTGACTTCATATGTCTCTCCTACATCCTGAAGGTATCTAGCATTTCCAGGCATTCTGCTGAATGACTGTTTTCCCTGAGAACTAATGGCCTCTTGAACCAAAAGCTATCCTGGTTAGAAAGGCAGGGAGCTACATCTACATCTACATTGGCTAGACCTCCTGATTACTACTAGTAACTGCTCTAAAACTACTCTTCCAACTCCTAATGGGGCTATAAATCACATACCAAGCCAATTAGAAAGTCATTTTCCAGACATGGGCAAACAGATGGATATACAGGAGAAATCAGGGAAGGAAAATCTCCTTCCAAGATAAGAAATATTAAGAATGATCAAAGCCTAGAGCTATGCTGTAATACAAAAAAGATGGTATCAAGAATGAAGCCAACATAGGTGGAAATCAGGGAGAGAGAGAAAGCGAAAGAAGAAAGAGAAAGAGAGAGAGAGAGAGAGAGAGAGAGAGAGATCTGATAACATCCTTTGAACTCCCAAATTCAGCCATTCCATTAGAATATCTACTACAATCCTCACTTATGTGATTAATAAGTACCTTTGTGATTAAGCAGAAATAGTTAGGTGTTTGACATATACAACTAAATATGTTAAGAAAACTAGATATCTTTGGACACCTTGATTTTTCCTGTCTTGTTGAATCTCTCTTGCAGACCTTCTTAGAGTCCACTTCCCCCACTGGTACCTAAACTTTTTAGGTCCTTTTCCATCATTTGCTTCTTTGTCACTCTTCTTAACCATCTCTTATATTTATTCTTATTATGCATCTTTCTATTTCTTTGTATATCATCTTTAGAAATCTGAATTTCTTGGGAAATATTTGGCACCACAAAAGGGTCTATCGAGATGCCATAATTTCTTTCTCTTCAAGACTATCTAAAACTACAAGTCAGAATCACCGTTAGAGAGCTTTGGCCTTGTTTCTTGAGATATCTTCCCTTTTAGATCTTCATATGGTAGGTGATGTCGACTGCTGTCACCTGAAATACACATACCTCATTTCAGATTGGGTGGCATTCAGCCTCCACCAGAATTAGGAATAACAAAATGGCAAGGTTCCTTTCTCCTAAGTTTCCTGTATTTACAGTCTGTCTTTGTGGTTGAGAATTAGATTCAGAGAAACAAACTCAATCATCACTTTGTCTTCTAAGGAATGAATTATTGTGACATCTCTATATTCAATAGCATGGCTCCATCCATAGGAATTTCTCCAGAGTATGTGAGTAAGAAGGGACATGTGCATAGGAGTAGTTTTGTTGGCTGGAGATTTGAGGAAGTCTTCCAGTTATCATCTGGACCAATTACCTGGAAGTATCTCTCTATCCTGCTACACACCTGCAGGACCATTGACCAGTAGCAGGTAGCTTTCTAGTTCATGTTGGTCCTTCTCACATGCTCCTACAATTTCAATAGTTCTCTTTGTACTCATCATGGAGTATCCAAATTTACTTCTTTAAATGAGTTGTATGTATTGTGTGCATATACATCAAAATAATAAATATGCTTTGGTCTGAGAGGTTTGGGGCAAAGGGAATAAGACGATAATTAGCCTTGAATACATTGCTAAAGAAACTTCTTTGTTGTCACTTCTGAGTAAACTGTTGTGCAAGACAGGTCTCTTTCTAATTACTATAATGTGATTTTGGAGTGGTTTTAGGATATATTTAATTTCTATCCATCTGTACAGAGTCATTTATTTCAAGTGTTTGTTCTAGAAAAATAAGCTAATAATATAATCATCCTTATTCTATTTCATGGGCTTCATTGATTACTGGAAAGAAACATTGCTAGAAAATAGATATTACAAACAAGTATGATCTCATAACAAACCAGTATTGAAATGTGCATGCTATGAAAATACATGCTAGTTATGTATCATTTTTCAAAGGCAGAAAGTAACCACGTGATCTCTTATTTTGAACATAACACTATCTCATTAAGTTATAGAAAGTGAAATTTGTGACTATAGACAAAATGATTACTAAAATGTTGGGCAAACTTCTTTCAACGTAATTGTGACTATGTATTTGTTCATTTTTTCTGGAGGGTAATTGGAATCTATCTATCATCTATCTATCTATCATCTATCTATCTATCATCTATCTATCTATCTATCTATCTATCATCTATCTCTATCATCTATCTAAATCTATAGCAAATATACACACAAATGTCTATCCTTTTAAACTGTCATATTTTTGGCCTAGTATTTCCACTGTCAGAATCTAGCTTTAAGAGATACCACAGAACATCAATGAAAATGGCTGAGTAAGGAATTCCAAATTCAACCCTTCCATAAAATGCAAAAATAACAACAAAAAGGAGCAAAAACTCTCACAATCAGTTTTTTTCTGGATAAAAACAATTTCTGGTAAACTATGTGGCTGAGGTTGAAGGGCCCAAAAAGGAAGGGCCAGTCATGATTCCTTGTGTTTGAAACATGACTGGCCCTTTTTGGTATAAAGAGGTCCCTGGAATTCTTAAAAACTGTGTGGACCAACCAGACAGAAAGAAAGAGATAGTGAATCACCTGCTAATAAGGATAGATATATCTTCAAATATCTAATTGGACAAATAAATTCAAGTTTATTGACAATTTATCTGTTGGAATGGGCCATACCTAGATGCCAAAAAACACACTGATAAACCCTCAGTGAGATACCATCATAAATATAGTAATGACGATGAAGAGGAGGAATAATAACCTAGATACAGCACTCCAGATAGATTTTGATTTAATTTGCCCTCTTAACATAGGACTCATATGCATCGCACTAATTCACTGACTGAAGCAACACAGTGATATTTGGAGGCCTAGTTAAACCCACTGTTGTTCTGTACTGAAATAAAAATTTTTCTCAGCAGAATTCAGACTGCTATACTTGAAGAATAGCAATCTGAACTAGGGGTAAAGGGTCTATTAAAATCTATTACATCTGTAGACTTCAAAGATAGAACAGAAATAATACGACACTCTCTGATAAGTAATAGGGTGGATCAACATTGTTGTAGAGAAAGGATTCTTTGCATTTTGAAGAAGAGGAACACTGATGTTAATTTTCCAAGCAGTTTGCTAAAGGCTGACAGGGGATTTATTCTCTGGGATGTAGCGACGATGGGTGCTGGTAGTGGTGACCCTCTCGATCACCACAGCTGTGAAAATTATAAGCCAAAGCACACATTCCTGTCATTTTTGCAAAAGTATACTTTACTTGGTTGTAAAATATTCAATGTTCTTAAGATTAAATATCTGAATATTGCTTCTGAGGAAGCAGGTGTCACCTTAAATCTAAAGTCTAGTTTGTTTACTGGCTGTATTTTATATCCTTTAGAAAATGACGCAAAATGGCAATAAAATCATTGTAAGTATTCTACAGGGGAATATAAATGCCCTTTGGTTACAGTGTACATACCTTTATACATAATTCCAGTTTATTTTTCCTGGAATTATGTTAAATATGTAAAAAGCCTTTTCTCATAAAGGTAAAAATGTTAGATGTTTCCAAGTTGTAATTTAGCATTAGTGTCAGAATTGCTTCAGAAAATAAGCTACTGTTACTGTTTCATTTCTTTTAAGTGTCATTCAGCATACTATATGTGATTTTGCACATAAAATAAGCTTATGTGATTTTATATCTGTGTTTAGAAAATGTAAGATTAAAAATAAGTTATTGGATACAAATATGTAAAAATAACTGACACTATGCCACTGTTTTTTCACACCATTTTAGCATATGATCATTAAATAATTGTTTCAGGGAATTACAGAAGAATTCATAAAACCGTAATACTTCTGTATCTATGCATTCTTAGAGATTAAAACATCAGATCATTTGTAGATAGATATTAAGGTTAATATTGACACGATTACAAGATTTCCCAAAATATTTTCATAATATTTCTGTATATAGATACAAGAAAAATAATTATGTTGATGTTTTTGAGATTTTTTTTGTGAATAGATTATCTTGAACTTTTTTAGTAATTAGAATTAGCCTTATCGAATGGAGTCAAGATAAAAATCACTGATCAGTAGTATCATGGCATATTCTAAAATTACTCTTCTCAAGCACTGACTTTTGTTTGCATGGATTTAAAATGTATTTTTCATGCAAAACTCAAATTTTTCCAAACATAGTCACAGGACTCATAAATAAAAAGAAGCATAATTTTTTTTTCACATTTCCCCCTTCAAGTTATGGTTTTTAAAATCCAGGTGAATAAGGGAAAAAATATTCAGAAGTAAAAGTGAATATATTTTTGTGGAAGGTAAAACATTCAATTGCTATCAACTATGCAATAAAGATTTAATTCTTCCCCTTTTTAATATTTATATTAGACATTTAACCAATATATTAGTTAATATGTTAAGGCTTATGTTTAACACTGATCCTTTATACTTAATATGTGTTTTAAAACATTCCCTATGACTTAGAATCCTGTGAATTTTTTATCTCCAGTATGTCAGATGTGTATGTATTATTTCTGATAGATATATGAATATAATAATAGAATAAATCTTTTCTATGGCTTTCATAAGTTCTAATAGTTTGAAGAGTCAAAGGAGATCAAAGATGCTAAAAATAATTTTATGTGTATTTTCAGAAATATGTACCTGATCACTTTTCATTAAATACACAAAAAATATGAGGTCTGTAGAAACCAGAAATTGTTAATAAATGATGGTTCAAATTATGAGTTAAATAAAGTATACGGAAGTTTAATATTTTATAAGATAGAGCAAGGGTGGTTATTTCAGAAAACACCTGCAGAATCTCTAAAATGTTTCTAAATATCACTTGATATACAATAAATAGAACCAAAACAGTTCTCCATGATTTTCTATGGAATCCAAACATGGGTACACTAGCATTAATTTAGTTACAAAAAGTTAATATTTTGACCTTGTTATTGAAATAGCTTTTTACGAATCTACTATAGCCTTAATCTATTGGATCGAAATCTGTTGTATTTATTTAAAAATTATAATGTGCTAAATAAAAAATGATTTTTTCACAGTTAACCAATAATAATAATACATATATATATATATATATATATATATATACATATGGTAAATTAAGCCTGAAGTGAGAATTGTCTAGTTTAGTTTTGTGAAAAACAAAAAATCTCCATAGCAAGTTATATTGACCCAATTATTATGGACAAAAATCACTCATTTTAATACACAAATATTATGGAAATAATAATTTTATCACATTTTTCAAATAAACATAATTCATTTATGTATTCAAAAGATTAGTAAATGTGCCCATTTAAGACTTTTTGTATTAATTCATTAATTAGGACAGGAAAATGTCTTATAAGTAATATTATATTCTAGTACAAGTCTATTGTTTATTTCCTCTTTGCTCTTGCATTTTGATTCTTTTTTGTATGTTTCTTATAATAGGGTCTAAGATTTAGATGGTACAAAATAATGAACTTCCACACTTTACAAAAATAGCTAATCCTCGGAGAACGAAAAAGGCAAATATCCAGACCCTGTTTAAAAAATAAATAAATAAAAGAAGTGGAAACTGTTAAGTTTGAATTTGAAAACCAGAAATAAAAGACATTAGTGTCCTTGACATTTTAATACTATTTTATGCAAATCCATTACTATTGCTATTACGATTTCATTTTAATGTACATCTTCAATATTGTCACATAAGCAAATGTGCCCAAAGGACTTAATGCATCTTTTTATACAGGTGTTTGCAAAGAATGTAAAGTTGTCTAAATTTAGGGAATAAATACCTGACTTCCTCCAATTTGCATGAATAAATTAATTTTACTATTTCTTTAGGTGAATCTAAAACTGTACGCAATAAAAATAATAAACCACACGAATGTTGTTTTTTTTTCCCCTTCCTATGTGCAATGCCTTTCAACAAAAGAAAAACGTGGATGCAAGAAATCCCCTCTGAAAACGAAAGCTATCATCAACAATTTATACGTTTAATGAATATATTCCAAAAACCCCCCAATTTTCTGTATTTTCTTATTGATTTCTCTTCTGTTTCAGTGCATATATTTCTCTCTCTCTCATACACTCTGCAAATTGGTCATCATTTGATGAATGTGGGAATTTCGAAATTCACTATAGTCTTTCGAAGATATGAAAATACGAGTTAAACTGAAAAGTCTCAGTTGTTTGAATGTAGTTCCCGCTGCAATTTACAGATTCAAGGACCAAATTCAAGCGCCCCCGCCCCCCACACACACATACTTTGTTTATTCAGAAAGTCATATAGATTTGCCGGACAGCCAGCTTCATCTGCGATCTGCTCATTGAGACCAACGAAGGTGAGGTCCAGTCTCCACACCCGCTCTTTGCACTGTGTGATTACTGAACTCCGTGAGCAGAAGAAAAGCCCCGAGCTGAGTAAAACCCATCCAGTAACAAAATTGTGTTTCCATTTTTCTTTTTTGCCTTTCTTCTCCTGCTGCTTTCTATCAGCAGAGCACTTAACAATCACTAATTGGTTAATGCGTTATTTAGGCAAGTATTAATATTCTCATTTTGCAGACAAGGAATCAGGCTTCCTGCTGTGTATCTCCTGGCCCTGGGTAAGGAGCTCTTCAGACGGGAGATTCAAAGTAGGTGAGCCCATTCTCTGGAGGCCCAGAGACTTGCCTGAAGCCGCTCAGCTGGGTCTCAAAGAGCCTTTGTGAGATCGCTGAGTTCCTGACTCCCACTTCTCCGCTCAGACCACCGGGCGACACTGCCTCTAATGACAAAAAAAAACCTTTTTCCCATTCCACTTCAACCAATGCTCCAAGGACTTTCTTAATTGCGACGGATACCCTGGGATTGGGAAGCTTATTTGTGACTTGATGGATCTATACTAGCCTTGCCTGGGTTTCTGGGTTTTGTAGCACGAAAAACTTTAAAGTAACTTTGTCCTTTAAAAAAAAATGCACTCACAAGATAACCTACCTATGGAGTAGGGATGAAGTAGTGAGCTCTGAGAGTCTAAGGAATCACTGAGCTCGGAGGGGCTGATAAAAATAGAATTAAAGAGGGGCGCCTGGGTGGCTCAGTCGGTTGAGCGTCAGACTTTGGCTCAGGTCATGATCTCGCGGTCTGTGAGTTTGAGTCCCGCATCCGGCTCTGTGCTGACAGCTCAGAGCCTGGAGCCTGCTTCACATTCTGTGTCTCCCTCTCTCTCTGCCCCTCCCCCACTCATGTTCTGTCTCTCTCTGTCTCAAAAATAAATAAACATTAAAAAATTAAAAAAAAAAAAAGAATTAAAGAGAGGTGCTCCTGGACAGACAGAAGCAATGACCTTCTCCACAAGTGGGGGGTAGGGGCAGGGGCTCTTGACTTTTTAAAGCAAAATATATAGAACACAGTAAGAGCCATGTCCCCATGGGTGACAGGCCTGGATGAAAAACAAAATGGTGAACACAAATCCATAGCAAAGATCGTTGGTAATATAACTTCTATTTCAGACATGGGAAATCTGACCTCTTTAGTGGAGAACCCATTCTGTTCCAAAAACATGGCTTTCCATAAAAATAAAATCTTGAAGATAATTTGTTCAAACCCAAATTGCTAGGGTTTTATTGAGGAAAAAAAAAAAAAGGTTAACATATGACCTATATTTCATGTCAGGATAAAAAGAGGCTTTGAAATCATTCTTATCACCAGTTAGAGCAGTGTTAAATGGAAAGGGCTCTTAAAGAACTAGAAATTCTGTTTAACCTTTGAGAATCATGCTCAGGCTATAAGGCCGAAGCAAAATTTCATCCATTTTTATTTTGTGCTTTGTGTCACATCTGGATTTGTAAATAAATTAGTCTCAGACACAGCTACTGTTTTCTTCCCATATCAGAGTATCCATTAAAAATGTGGTTTGGATCTCACAGGTATTCCTAAGTGGGTCCAAGTCATTTCCTAAGTATAAGTTCTCTCAATCCATACAATGTGGCGCTAATGGAAAGGATATCATGGTGCCCACTTACCAACCACGGAGAACCGTTTGGCATCCAGAAAGTCAGTGCAATTTAGTGGATTTTCTAGATAATCAGTAACACACTTAGCATAGAGATAGGGAGCTCAAGGGTAGAAGTTAACTTTAATCTGAGTAAGTGACTACTTAGAAACCATAATTTTAAAAGTCAAATAGATTTTTCTTAATTCCAGAAAGTATAATCTGCCTAGATGTTGATTGCTTTTTGAAATTTCTTTTCAGTGCATACATCTTTGAGAAAGAAATACACTAATTTCATTTCTCCCTGAGGTTACAATGCCCTCCAATTTCAGGTTTTATACCTCAAAATGCCAATAATACACCTGGAAGTAACCTGGTGAGGATCAGGAGAGATAGGGAGGAAACTAAGATGATTGTCCTGTAGCCAGACATGGCTGAAAGAAAATTTGTCGAATATTCAAGTTGCTCTACAATTTGTACTGCTTTACAGTTCCTGTCCTCTTAGGACACAAAATTTCATACTGAAAACAAGTTTAGAAAAGCTAAATAAAATCCGGTGCTCGTGATAAGTGTTAGAGAAGGTGCAAAGGGATAGGCCAGTTCAAAATGGCTTTCAATAGATTTCATAGAGCAAAAAGCAGGTAAAGCAAAACATGAAAAAACGAGTGGGGAACGTCCAGACTGCAGACCCATGAGTAAGCAGGACCTTGTGCATTCCTGGGATCTGCAAAAAGGGGAGAGCTGGTTTAGTATTTGCTGGAATCTCTGTTTGGCACAGATTCAGAAATGGTGGGGCAGATTTTTACATTGCCGATGGCATTCTACCGTTACCATCACATAATGCAATAGTGGTCAAAACACAGGCTAAGAGGGGCGTGTGGGTGGCTCAATCAGTTAAGTGACTTCAGCTCAGGTCATGATCTCGCTCATGGGTTCAAGCCCTGCATTGGGCTCTGTGCCGATGGCTCAGAGCCTTGAACCTACTTCGGATTCTGAATCTCCCTCTCTCTCTGCCTCTCCCCTGCTCACGCTCTGTCTCTCTCAAAATAAATAAACATTTTTTAAAAATTTAAAAAAAAAAAAGCAAACCCACAGACTATGAGAGTCAGATATGTCCATGAGCCCTATTGCCTCATGAATCAGTTCTTCCGGAAGTGATTTCTTTTTTAACCTAATGTTACTATTAGTGCTTGGGAAAAAATGTTGACATGTTGAATGAATTTAATGTTGCATGATCCATAATACTTTGGATCTTCATTTCACACTTTTTTTTTTTAAATAAAAAGTTATGGGGCACCTGAGTGGCTCAGTTTGTTGAGCATCTGACTTTGGCTCAGGTCATGATCTCTTGGTTCATGAGTTCAAACCCAATGTAGGGCTTCGTGCTGACAGCTTAGAGCCTGGAGCCTGCTTCACATTCTGTGTCTTCCTCTCTCTGCCCCTCCCCTGCTCATGCTCTCTGTCTCTCTCAAAATAAAATAAAAAATAATTTTTTTAAAGAGCTAAAAGTACTTTGCAGATGTGATTCCATTCATCTGCCCCAAATCACTATGAGGCAGGTAACAGAAGTATATACATTAACCCAGTTTTACAGATAAGAATGTAGACAGAGAGTAGTGGGGAGTGACTGAGGCAAGGCTCTGGAGCAAACGCAGAAGTGAGTGAATCAAAAGTAATCCTGATGATTGCTCTGCTGGTGAGAAGAGGTCACCTCATGTGGGGCCTTCCCACTCAGGTTCCAAGGCCTGCAAGCTGCCACAAGATGGTTTGTAACAGAAGTGCAGACACATTGGTGTGTCCTGTGCAAATTAAAAACAAGCAAAACACCAAAAAAAAAAAAAAAACAAACAAAAAAAAAACCCAAAAAACAAAACAAAACAAAACAAAACAAAAAAACAATTGTCAGGATAGTTTTGATCCATAAGGAGATTTCTAAAGCAAAAATGTTTCAGAAGTCTAAAAAGGGCCATACAACAGCCCTTGACCCACCCACAAAGAATTCTATCAGATACATTCAGAAACTCCCTACCTGTTGCTCTGCTACAATATGCCCAGTTCTGTCATTTCCCACCTCAGTAAGGGAATAAAGAGGTGACATGATGAAAAATCCTGTGTGGCATGTCTGTGGTTTTTCTCCAAGTAGAGTCTCTATGCGATTCACTCAAGTACCCAAACGCTGATGCGGGTTGGGATAGAAGACATGAGAAGCTCCCTCTCTGCAGGACTGCTCTTCAAGCCACGTGAAATTTCTCAAGGTTATAGTCAAAGGAAGTTTATGAAGGCAGACTTTTGTCAACTTTATAATAAAAACAATGGCTAAAGTCCATAGAGAAAGGATGGTGGGAACAGAAATATTCTGCAAATTCTTACCAACAAATGGTGGGACACTGTTAAGTGATTTGCATGCCAACATGTCCAGGGACCTAGTCATGAAATGTGTCTAAATTCCCCTTCTCCTGTACCCTTTATCTCCACCATATAATGGGAAATACCATTCTTTCAGACTTCAGAATTCAATAACATGGATGCAAATATGATTGAGCCTCAGCTTCAAACATGCCTTGGAATTTGGATTTTAAGAATGTGGTGCAGTGTGAGAGATTTCTTTTTTAAACTAAACCCAGCTCACCTAAAGACTGTAACTTTTTAAGAGAAAACATAGCTTCAAGATCTTTGCTAAGTGGTACTTGAACATTTTTGAAAATTTAGGGGTGGGGACTTTATGTTTTAAGAATTTTCTCATGGAAATAGCATGAAATGCCACCATCTCATTCATTTTGTGTGAGAGAATTTAAGCAAGGGACTGTGTACTTTCCTGAGAAATTAAAGTGTCCATGAACTCAGAGAACCTTTCTTTACCAACCTGATGTTTACAAACGTTAACTGAGTCAAAATTGGCATAGGCTGAGTCCTGAAATATTTCACCTTATTTGTTTCTGTCTCTCTCCCACAAAGCTATGTGCAGAAACAGTTTATTTCTTACATAGCACCTTTATTTCTAAAGGAAAACACTAAAATAGATCTTCAAGTCTATTTGTGGTATTAGAAAAAACTATTACAATATGCTTGCAAATTTTGAAGCCCTTGAAATCACGTATAAACACACACACACAAACATATATATTCATGTGCTAAATATGCACAGCATTTGCATTAAAATATTTTCATATGTACATACCTCAACAATGGCGCCACTGGGGAGTCTGAGAAAATGGCGGTATAGCTCTTGGAATCCACTGGGATAAATGTTGTATATAGATACATGAGAAGTAATATCTCCTGGACCAAGTGCAGACACAGAAATTTCATTTTGCATTTGGAGGTCACAGCTGGAGACTCTGGACTTGAAGCCATGGGTTTTCCAGATATAATGATACACTGCCACCTAGTGAGACACGGAGCCCCCCCAACCCCCCCCCCAAGCCCCAGAAAGGAAGAGAAAAAAATTAATTAACTTCTGGCAAGAGCATAACCAATTTTAAATGATTTTACAATAAATCTGAAAGTCTCTGCCATCTGCAATGCCTGCACTCCATTCCATGCATATTTTTATGACATATATCTAAATAGTGAGGATAGACAAATCCCCGGTGTGTGCTCCATAAAGTTAATTCTAAACAGATGAAGCTGTAATTGGCTCCCATATTAACCCAAAGTAGGAAGATCAAGCAGGATGTAACAATGACAATGTTGATTAAAAAAAAATGCTTACAAATGGTGTTCCGAATAGGTGTTCATGCATTCTCATCCAAAAGAAATCCTTGCTCATTTATCCTTGTTTTCACTGTGCTAAGTGCTAAGTCTCAGCATCATCAAAACAGCAGACAAGATAAATTAAAGATACGTTTTGCCGAACTGCACACGGCAGGATTTTTGTCTACTTTGTACATTGACCTATTGTTTTTCCTTTAACAACCCCAAGTGTTGTACTTACTGGACTTTTTTAATGGAAGGATTTCTCAGGTAAAAATTCTATTTTCTGATACAATGTACCTGTGGGGACTTCATTAATATTAATTGAATTATGAATGAGTGGAAAAGATACTGTTTTATTGCTTGTGTAAAATACTGGTGATGAAGGGGCACCTGGGTGGCTCAGTTCGTTGAGCATCTGACTCTTGACTTCAGCTCAAGGTATGAGCTTGCCATTTGTGAGTTCAAGTCCCCTGTCAGTCTCCGTCTGATGGTGTAGAGCCTGCTTAGGATTCTCTCTCTCCTCTCTCTGCCCCCTTCTCTCAAAATAAATTTAAGAACTTTAAAATATCGGTGATGAAGATTAGACTATACCACTCTAAAATCTGTTTGTGGCTGATAAACCTAGTCTCCAAATAACTTTGTTATCATTTCCTACACCCATTGATCTATATAGATGCTTTCTATAATTTCCAATTTTCGTATCCGCAGATACCAGTAGTTTCAGAAGTGGACAGAAGAAAGTAGTCAATGGATATCTTTCCTCGCCAGCTTTTTCTGAGACAGGAAACATTTATCTGATTTTACAAAAAGTCCATGTCAAGCATTTGCTCCTAAGTTAACTCCTTCTACTACAATTTACAAATACTTTAGACCCTCAGAAATATGCAAAGATTTAACCATATGAAAGAAAGCTCTGGCCAATTATTCTTTACTTCAAGTCCATAATTGACAATAAACTCCCAAGATTCCAGCTAGTGATTCTTTTTTCTTTGAACTAAAAGGAAAGATTGAAATCTGGATGAACAGGTACAGAAGTGGTAAATGTCTAGAAATGGCTTCAATGAGAAAAGATCAAGGTCTATTATAATTAGAAACAGAAGTTTACTGAGGATCCATTCTGTTGTAGGTTTCTGAAAATATCTAAACATGCATTCAGGAGCTAACCATCTAGCAGAAACTCAGAGTAAGCATATGTCTAACTCAACTTTAACTGTAATGAGTACAAAGAAGGAACCTTATGGAGGAGGTAAGATTTGAGTCGTGTCTCAAGACCCTTGCAAGATTTCAGTAGGTATGAAAAGCACCATAGGTGTTTCTGGCAAAGGAGCAGTAGTCCTAACGGTATTGATTGGCAAACGTGCACATTGGACTCAGGGGCCGATGAAGATCTCGTGGATTGGATCGTAGCAAGGGTGTGAGGACCAGAATACGAGGCTGGAAACATCATCCAGGATTGCAGAGCTGTGAGATGCTGTGCTAAAATATTTTGATGGTAATTCATAAAGGAGGGAGGATTTTGGACAGAGCAGAGGCCTGATTTGACTTGTATTTTAGAGTAATAGAGCTGAAAGCATCGTGAAGGTAGACCAGAAGGACAAGGGATTGGAGACCATCCCACCGAAAATAGCTGATGAGACCTGGGACTTGGGTAGTGGCACTTGGATTGGAGACAGAGTCCGTGATTTCTTTTCTTGATGTAGACTCACCAGAGTTGGGTCGCTAAGTAGATACGAGCTGTGAGTGAAAGAGACACCTCAAAGGGAACAACAAGCAAAGCATGAGACCCCACTGGCCAATGACCCTGCTGAAATTGGTCTACAGTGAGTAAGCAGGCAGTGCAAGTTTGGGAAGGGACAATGATCAGTTCATTGAAAATCTCAAAAGGAGAAATTTATGAAACTATGTCAAAACTGTGGTAGCAACTACGGAAACATAAATCAATTTTTATAACTCATTCTTAATCTGCATGGGAGCCTGGTGAGGATGGCAAGCCATACCATGCATCCCCAGGGAAAATCAGAAGATGAGCCATGACAGAACCCCGTCAGGCCCCCAAGAAGTCTGTGCAGGTTCCACCCCAAGGCCTCCTAACTCTCCACCCTTGCACCCAGCTGCAGGCCAGGTATTACATACATCTCTCCTTCTCTTCCTTAAAGGCAGCCCATTCTCGGATATTTCCCAGCCTCTGGATGTAAAAGATGGAGCTTCAGGAAAAACAGAATACAATGAACTAGATGGGAACTAGCATGCCACATCCAGGAGACCCAGACAGCTGCCGCTCACTCCACGAAGTACCAGTGAAACAGGAGTTAGATTGGAGCCTTGATAGATGACAGCCTCTCTGTCTTGGAAACGCAATATAAAACTAACCTGTGCAGCAGCCTGATCACCGTTTGTCTAAAGTTCTATGAAGATGTACACATTTGTCTGCAAAGCAGCATCTCATGCTTTGGAAGCTGACTCATTTCAAAAGGTAAGTGATCTCCAAGATTTGGGCAGGAAAACGTACCGAGGAGATGTTTTAAATGGTTTCTATTCACTTTGATGACACACTTCCTTCATCCTCTCCTTTTTAACTATTTCTAATCCTAGGGAAGAGAGCGTAACTTTCCCTCTGCCCAGAGAGATCTTTGATCTCAGTGTCCAGGAAGAAAGAAAGAGGTAGGTGAACTTGAAGGTAAGTCAGCAGTATTTAGTGGCAGGTCTTAACGTGGGCAGTTAACACACACCACACATGCACACACACGTTTATATGTATATTTTTATTTAATGTTGCAAGTCTGCCAAGTTGGTATATTATTCCCTTTTTATAGATTAGGAAACTAAGGCTCAGAAATGTTACTCAACTTGTCAGGAGACACAGTGATGTGGTGATATTTACTAAGAGATAATCCTTATTCATGATACTTATTCACCTCAGTTAGCCTGACACTCCTGGCTTCTCTCCACAACTTGACTTACTTTCTCCCTGGTGAACTTGGAACAAGAAATCTGAATAGTGCCCCTTTGCCCCCGACCGCCCCTTCCCTCTCATTCTGTTACATCCAAGCTGCCTCTAGGAAGCACCCATATTCTCTGCCTGTCCATAACCTAGGTTTAACAAGAGGAGCCTCTTCTGAGCATGACCTTGCATTCCAGCTCTGTCTGTTGTCAAGTCTCCTTCCTTATGGGGTGATGAATTAATGAGCCCACTTGGCAGCTGATCTAGAGCCGTGCTTTCCAAATGGCTTTACCACTAATGAGGCTGACATGTTTATGGCCTTTGGTCTGGTTCCTGTGTTTCCTTAATTTTCTCAAATACCTCAGATGGGGAAAAGAGGTGTAGAACACAGTAGCCCCCTGAGACCCCAACAATAATCAGGTCGCTCTGATATTTGAACCCAGGTTGGTCTGACTCTAATGCCCATGCTCCTTTGATTACACCACGTGTAAAACGTATGATCACGTAATAGACTATTATCTTTGTGCGTTCCTGTGCGGCTGTAGAATGGAGATGTGTCTGAATGTGATTCTGGACGCTGAGTTTTCCCTTAAGTTAAGTGTTCATCTGGAAGAATCTGAGGGAAGTTTGTTTTTGTTTTTGTTTTGTTTTGTTTGCTTTTTTTTTTTTTTTTATCGTGGGTGGGAACTTTGTAAACACTCTTCTTGACTCAAAACGGGTGTTGTGTAGTTTGTCATGAAAAACAGGAACAGAGGTTGCGTCAAAATTACTGCGGGCATACTCCCTCTCTCTCTGCCCCTCCCCCATGCATGCTCTGTCTCTCAGAAGTAAATAAACATTAAAAAAATTTTTCAAAAAAAGAGGGGTGCCTGAATGGCTCAGGCGAATAAGCAACCGACTTCGGCTGAGGTCATGATCTCAAGGTTAGTGAGTTGGAGCCTCGCGTCTAGCTCCATGCTGACAGCTCAGAGCCTGGAGCCTGCTTCGGATTCTGTGTGTTCCCCTTCTCTGCCTCTCTCCAGCTCATGCTCTGTCTCTGTCTCTCTCTGTCTCTCAGAAATAAATAAACTTAAAAAAAAATTTAATTACTGCAGGGATTAAGTCTACTATATCCCATGGAATTTTCTGCAGGTCCTTGGACTTGAAGATTAAGATAGAAAAAATACCGGGGTGTGTTTTCTCACCTCTTTTGGACCATAAAGCTGTAATACTAAAGCAATTGCGGTCGTTGTCAGGCTTTCTAGCTAGTGGTTCTTAAGATAGGATAATCGAATACCTATCAACAGCAAAGCATGTGGATCAAGTTGAACCCTATTATTTTGCCTTATGGGTACACCTATCCTTATGGAAGAGAAGGCAGAGCACAGCAGAAGTGAGGGAAAGAGACCCATCAAACCTCACTAGAAATGGTTAAGTATCTGAACCAGATGTTCACGCAAAAGAGAATATTTTCGGTTACCTGCTGATATATTGAACATTCTCCCATTGGCCATGAACACATCCTACCCTACGGGTAATTGCTTTATATTCTGACTTACAACCGAAGACAGCCTGAAGCAATTGGGGATGCTTAGCTTTGAAACCTTCTTAAAATCCTCCCTAGGGTTAAGAAAGTAGGGCAAGGTAAAAAAAAAAAAAAAAAGAAGAAGAAGAAGAAGAACATGGATTTTTATAACAGGAACTAAATCTGAAGAAAGGCAGATCAGAGGATGGACACAGAGGTGAGGAGTGATGAAGAAATGGCCATTCGATTTTTCTTCAGTCCTTTGGCTCATGCCTGAGTAAGCTACGTGGGCGAACGTGATTTTCGGCAACTGTGTTCTCTTTGACTTTTCACTCTATTTCTTTAAAACTAGCTGTTGAGTAACAAGCTTCTCAGCGAACTGACTTGTGATAGTTGATAAATATTCCCATGCAATACTTCTCATTTAATTTTATTTCAGACCATGAAGGCAATCCAAATAGAGGAAGGGAAAGATTTGTTAAGGCAAATACCAGAAAACCTAGACATTCTTGCCTAGGGTAGGTGAGGGATAAAAGGAAGGGAGCAGGATATTATTTTTTTCTATAAGCTGCATTTTCTATAGATGCCTTTGTTTCCTATTTCCTAGTGAGGAATGGTTAAACTATTTGGCAGTCTGAATAAGATCCCTGGAAACACAGAGTTCACTCAGTATTTCTGCAAAATGATAGGTCAGAAAACAGCTACCGTGCCCTACTGAATCTGAAGGTAGCTTCACAAGTGAACTCTCCTGTCATCCAAAATCTCTTTCATAAAACCAATCGACTCAGTCCCTTCATTTCCAGGATATCCCAGGAAGGACCCCTCTGAGGAGCTCAATCTGGATGCACAGAAGCTTAGAAGAACCCACAAAATGCCAGACCCGCAAACAGTAATCCTTAAATGAAATTCGTCGTTCAGCAGAAAAACAAGTTAAGGGCGGTAATTCAATGATAGACGAAACAGGCCGGAACAGGTTCAAATGCTGCATATTTCACAACTGAGCTTAATTAAAATAGGACTATGAGGCTGTTAATTGCATTATAATAGTTCAGCATGAAATTAGGTCTGATGTGAATGTCCTTATAGTGGATTTGTTTATGTTATTATAATTACACAGTGGTACATAGATTTATTGCATAGATACATTTTTAACAGGCCGGCCCTTGGGTGGATTTCTTTTCTTTCCTCACTGGAGTCTGCACTCTATTTACAAGTGTGGAAAGTAGGCAAGAGGGAACCAGGGTCAGGAAATTAGGTCACACTGGATGACACTCGGTCTCTTGTATATTTAAAGCTTAGAACTCCAAATAAGTTGACTCTTGATGATGGTGATTTTATTCACCATTTCTTTGGGAGAGAACACGTCGCTAAAAACTAGGTCTCAGTAAAATGGGTGCTGAATTTTGTCTTAGAAAGCAACGGCTTTAGAATCAATGAATACAAATGTATGACTAAATGTATCCGTAGTTCCACAATAACATGTATTTCAGCGTAAATTAAAAAAAAAGTCAACATTTCAAAGATTTGGATCTAGTAAAAAAGTAACTCTTGTCCACCATATGGAAAAGACATGGCAGGAGTTGGTTTGGTTTTCCAAATATAAAAATGGATTTACACTTTTCCATGATTCATCCATAGTTCCCACTTTCTGGACAGAGACATACTTGACTCCCATAAGAATCTCACCTATGACCTTGGCTTAAACACTAAAAGCTGAGATAATATCAGAAGTTTTGGAAGTAAATACTACCCGTTCGATAATGTTTTCAATTTTCATCAAGGTATTTTTATTTCCGTGCAGACTATATATCTCAGCAATTTTGCACGTTTCTTCATTTTGTGTGTTGCTTTGAAATAAAAGGGCCAAAAATGAATAGAAGATTACCTACAAATAAATTAGGCAAGCAAGATGATTATGCCTTTGTTGTTTCTTTCTTTAACATAACCATTAGGAGTAGAGAACAAGCACTTAAGTAAATTTGAATCAATTTAGAGAAAGGTAATAAACTAATTGCCTTGCCAGAAAGCCATACTTCTAAACAGAATTACCTGTGCTTAATTTAGATAGAAATGATGCAATTTGGGAAAGCTAATGTATATCTATATGTGCCTGTATATGCATGTTATGATCAGTTTTGCTGTTGCATCTCTAATCTTAGTAACCCGCCCAATTTTATATCTTGTATCTGTTAGCAGAAATACGTGCTTTCCATAGCACTGCTGCAAAATTCTTCAGAAACAAATGAGGAGACCACAAAGAACTTCTGGTTATGACAGTTTTCAAAGCTCTTGGGAATAGAAATAAGTGAAAGAAAATGTTACAGGTCCTTTCATGCAAGTAAAATGTCACAGGTCTCAGCAGTATGCTCAAGGTTTTTGTACATGTGTTTGCAAATATTGATAATAGCAACAATGCACCTATATGTGAACAACTACAGATTTGTTTCCGAGAGTACGCAAGCATGGAGCGGTTCTCCCGACCCCCACCCCATCCCGCTTTCTCCTGCCCCTCCACCTTTCTCCCCCTCCTCAGTCCCCATCCCCCACCACTCCTGCCTTTGCACTGTGCATGGGAAGCACTAGCTACCGGATAGGAAGAGAGGACTATAAGGTGAAAACATTTCACGACAAATCTGAGATCAGGAGCAGAGATGAGATTCAAAAGATGACAGAAAGGAGAAAAGTAAGGGAAATAAACAGAGCTTTGCTCCAGCCGCCCACTGCTTTTGGAGATAAATCCTACAGGTGGCAAATGCATTTGTTGAAATGGAAAGCAATCATAATGACGTGGCTAGCAGTATTTTCCATTCATGTGCTTCACTCTCTATAGATACAGAAAGAAAAAAAATAATAATTTTAGTCAGGTTGCATAAAATATGTAAACCGAGGCCAAAGAATTGTACAATATACACAGATCTTCAAATTTAAAAGGAGCCTCTTTTTCTTCCCTTGAATTCCAGAAAGAAAAAGAAAAAAACGAACAGACATAAAATTAAAAGGTTATTCATCTCTGTGATCTAATATTTTAGTTCCTGGTCCAAAAAAAACGAAGAAAAAAATAACTGGACTGATTTCATTAAGACAGCCAGTTTTAGCCCAGTTATCAGAAGGAAAGAAATCTGAGTACAATTTTTTTTTTCCTTTCCATCACAGACTTTCATTGTGATACATAGACCCGGCTGAAATTTACTCAGACCCATCAAAGTCCAACTAAGTCACTAAATCATTGATAAAATGAGCTTCAGGTGTCTAACTAATATGAAGATTACTTGCTCTTTCTTTCTAAAATATTTATTCAACCAGCACCCCTACCTTTGCTTTGATGTGCTGTGAGCTCTCTATCAGGAAATACTCATCTACAATCACCACCACCATACTGGTGACTCATACTTGGTTCTTATCCCATACTTTTAGTTTAATTTTCTTTAACAGTAGAAACATACCAAAGCATAAGGCAAGCAAAAGACAGAGGGAGAAGTTGTCTCACTGCGTATGTATATGTGTGTATGTGTGAGTGTTTTGTTTTATATTAGGGATAAATAAACCCCAAAGTGTAGTTGCTCAAATATTTTTGCATTAACTAAAATGAGAAAAAGTATATAAATTGCAATTTTTCTTATGCCCTAACCATTTTTTTTCTAAAACTTAGGGAGTATAAATTGGCTGAAAATCTAAGAAGGAGAATTGGAAGTGGCAAGGGCAAACTTACCAAACACTGAGCGTGCTCCTGCCTGAGTATTTGCAATGGCTGTTGCGTGAATCTTCCCCAGACACCCACTAGCACACTCCATCTCTTTAAAATACTACTCAAATGTCACCTTATCAGTGCATCTCTTCTCACCTCCCCCGATATGAAATAGCATTTGTATCCTCAGCCATACCCTATGCCTTATTTTCAACACAGCCCTTACTAAAAGGGTTACTAGCAACCATACTATAGATTTACTTGTTTCTTGTCTTCCTGCATACAAATGTAAGCTTTGTGAGACAAAGGAATAGAGCCTGGCTCCTAAGGGGTCCTACGTATATATTTGTTGAAGAAACATGTATGTGAATTAAGTGATTTGAATTGGTTCAGTGTTGAAGACACCCTGTTTTTGTTTTGTTTTTGCCATGCCTAAACATGCCTGTTTAGCTCTTTGAAGCTCCTGAAATTGATTCCTTTTGGCCAGCTCCAACACGGATAAGCAAAACAACAGCTCTTATATGTCATTTAAAAAAATAAAAAATACGAAGACCACTCCATCAGAGGTATGGGTGAGGTGAACTCTCCACCAGCTTTCCACCATGCAAGTTGTAAATCCTTATTTCCTAATTTACTGAAGTTTTTTCAGCTGCTGTCTTATCATACCCTCCGCCTACTCCACCCACAAGCCAAAGATTGCCTATGTCCTAACTCTCTTGGAATAATACCCCTTTGCACGCATATAAACCTTTCCTCCACAGCTACAATGCATTATATGATAATTAACTGCCGTATTAAACAGCCCAACAAGTAAAGATATATTTTGATTGTACTAATAATGGTTTAACGCATTAAAAAAAAAAAGGACTGTATTTAATTTAATACCTTTCCCTTACAGAACCAGGGAATGTTTCCCAGTTATTGTTCACAATTATAATAGAAATTGGCATATATCATTCGAGCTTTAAAACTAGGTCCTTTTTCATTATTCAAAAAAGTTTTTGAGTCCCTCATTCAAGCCAGATGTTGTGAGATATACATGTTAAATTATATTATCTTGGGCTCCACAAAATTTGCAATTTAGTAAAAGAAGTGAGACACGAATGTAAGTAATTCCCAATTACAATGAAGTTTTTTTTTTTTTAAGTTTATTTATCGATTTCGAGAGAGAGTGTGAGCAGGGGAGAGGCAGAATCCCTAGCAGGCTCAACACTCAGGGTGGAGCCCACCTAAAGGCTCAATCTCAGGATGGTGATATCATGACCTGAGCCAAAATCAAGAGTCGGGTGCTTAATTGATTAAGTACCCATGTGACATACAACTAAGAAGTTTTAAATGCCCTGTGAGAGATTAAAAATTCTAAAAGATTTGAGGAGGCATAAATCATGTCCGAAAGTAATGGAAATAGATGGCTTATCCTGGAAATCTCCCCTAGGCTGAGATTTAGAAGGAAGAGAAGGCTATATATGGAAAGATACAGAATTTTGTCTAGAAAAATAAAAGAATGGGAGAAATTGGCATTCATCTTTCAACCAAACTTCTAATTTAGTGACTTTTAGTGAGTCTAAGTTTCCAGAATTAACACCTTTTGAGATTTCATGAGATTATTGTCAGCTTCCTGATTTCATCATTATACTTAACCCACTCCCATTTTTTTTTTTTTAATGTAGTTCTCTCTTTGAGCATGAATTTTCCAGGGCAGAATAAAGAAAAAAAAAAAAAAAAGAAGGAAAACAGCATCTTGAAAATTGATCACAGCAGTAACTATTTGGGGAAAGCTCAATTAAGCATAAGAATTATAAATAATATTTAGGACTCATTATATAAAAGGCTCTGTTCAAAGCACATACATTCATTAGTTCATTCATTCGGCCTTCCACTCAAAATCTATTTACTGAAATCCTACCTCCTACCAGGGCAATATAGAGACACGGAACTGAACCAATAAGACAAAGTCCTTGCTCTACTCCAAATGGCATTCCAGGGAAGAGAAACATATGGTATGTAACTGAATGTCTCATAAATGCGATGGAGGAAAAGGAAGCAGGGCAAAGGATGAGGTGGTGGGGTAGAGTGCGGAAGGTAAAGGGCTACTTCTTGCTATTTTTTTATTCAGAGCTTTTGTTTCATTCAGGGAAAGCCTCTCTGGGAAGGAGAAAGTTGAATAAATGTGAATGAAGGGAAGGATGTGTGAGTCACGGGTGTAACTGGGAGAATAGCGTAATACGAAGGAACAGCAAGAACGATGGCTGTGAGGAGAGTACACTACTTGCCTTATTTCAAGAAAAAGCAAAGAAATCAAAAGAACTGAAACAAAGCGAGCAAGGGGAGAAAGAGGAGGTAAGATCAGAGTGGTGGGAGTCCGGGGTGAAAAGCCAAGTCTTCAGGGATGTGTAGACCACTAAAGAATGATGGTTTTTATGCTAATTGGATTGAGAAACCATTGAGCATTTGTGAACAGAGGAGTAACATCTATGACATTATATACAAGGAGTCACTGGCTGACACTGAAGGAATTCGGGATGGGGAAAATGCTATGGATTGAATCGTGTTCCCTTAAATTATACTCAAGTCTTAAACCCCAGTACCTAGGACTGTGAACTTATTTGGGAATAGCATTTGCAGTCCATCAATATGAGGTCAGTAGCATGAGCCCTTATCCAGTATGACTGTGTCTTTATAAAAATAGGGAATTTGGGGCACCTGGGTGGCTCAGTCAGTTAAGTGTCTGACTTCAGCTCAGGTCCTGATCTCACAGATTGTGAGTTCGAGCCCCAGGTTGGGCTCTGTGCTGACAGCTCAGAGCCTGGAGCCTGATTCAGATTCTGTCTCTGTCTCTCATTCCCCCTGCCCCAAATATAAATAAACATCTAAAAAAGTATTTTAAAAAAGAGGAAGGGGGGATTTGGACACAGAGACAGAAGTGAACACACAGGGAAAATGCCATATATGTATGAGGGCAGACATCGAGGTGCTTCATCTACAAGCCAAAGAATGCCAAAGATGACGAGAAAACTGCTGGAATCGAGGAGAGAGGCATGGAACAGATCCTTCCTCAAAACTGTCAGAAGGAATCAACCCACCCAACACCTTAACCCTGGACTTCTAGGCCACAGAGCATGAGACAATGCATTCCTGTTGTTTAAGATGCCAGGTGTGTAGCACTTTGAAATGACAGCCACAAGAAACTAACACAGGCAAAGATCCATGTTACATGAATTATTGCATTTAATCTTCATTATGAACCTAGGTAGTTATTACTACCCCAAATCTTAGGTAAAGAAAACAAAGTATGGTTGGGGGGGGGGGGGTCAACTAACTTACCTGGGATGAATTAGTAAACAGTAGATCCAAAGTATGGCTGCAAGGACATCCAACCCCAGAACCCAGGCTTTTAAACTCTGTCTCGACTTTGTCTCTAAAGGACACGTTTTATTTATTTTATTTTATTTTATTTTTTTATTTTATTTTATTTTATTATTTTATTTTCATTTAATTTAATTATTTTATTTTATTTTATTTTTACATGTGTATTTATTTATTTTTGAGAGAGAGAGAGAGAGAGGAGAGAGAGAGAGAGAGAGAGAGAGAGAGAGAGAGGGAGAGAGTGCACACACGAGCTAGGGAGACAGAAAATCTCAAGCAGTCTCCACGTTCAGTGTGAAGTCTGTCACGGGGCTCAAACTCCCAAACCATGAGATCAAGACCTGAGCTGAAATCAAGAGTCTGATGCTTAACTGACTGAGCAACCCAGGTGCTGCTAATGGACATACTTTAAAACCGAGAAGCATGTGGAAAATATTGTCACCAAAGCATGCTAGCTTCAATAAAGCTAGGTAATTATATTTACACTAAATCATATATATTAAATAGTTATATCTGTGCTTTTTATTATTGAAATTTAACAAGAGAGAAAAAGTGTTTGGAGAAGACTTGGCTGTAAAGAAATATCCCATCTCCTTGACTTGTTTCCATTGATGAAGAATAATGTCCTCAAAAACGGAGTACCTATACCATACCCTGCCTCAGTCACCAAGGAACTCAGGATCTCGATTTTTTTATTCATAAAATGAGAAAATTGGATTAAATAATTTCCAGGTCTAAGAGTTATATATTTTGTTTTCTTAACTTTTGTCCTGTTGCAAATTTTACATCAATTCCTTTTTAGAGGTTTAAAACACTTCTTGTTGAAGACGATACTCACATAAGATTAAAGAGTCACTGCGTTTTAGAAACTCAGCTTACCAGTGCATTTACGTTGCAATTGTATATTCCATGACACAGAATACTTAGAATTGTTATTGTGGTTAATAGAAATTGGTGATATGGTATCTCTTGATTTCAAAGAGATTGACCCTATCGGTACTACAAAATTTTATACATGTTCTTTTGTTATTTATTCTTATTAAGGTTTCCTAATTTGAGTTTACATCAAAAATTTTTTAGAAAGTTAAAAGGAAATATTGAACAAATATTTCCCTTCAGTTCTTTTCTTAGACTAAGGCCAAACCGAGAACACTTAATTTTTTTTTTTTGAGGTAGACAGAGACAGTGAGAGTAAAGGAAGGGCAGAGAGAGAGGGTGAGAGAATCCCAAGCAGGTTCTGCACCACCAGCACAGAGCCCGATGTGAAACCACAGGCCATGAAACCATGAGGCCATGACCTGAGCCGAAACCAAGAGTCAGACGCTTAACCGACTGAGCCACCCAGTCACTTTAAAAATGCAAACTTTGGATTGTTTTTATGCACTGCAGTCACAAAATCTGTAAACATAGACAATATCATTTTAGTATTTATTTTAAATATTAATAAACCATTGATTTTTGCCTATGTTTTTGGCTTATCATCCTTTCTTATCTCTGGAAAGCAGTCTTCTCCAGTAAACATGAGAACAAAATTCTAGATTTGTATTTTTTTTAATGTTTGTATATTTCTGAGAGAAGGGGAACATGAGAGGCATAGTGAGGCAGAGAGAGAGGGAGACAGAGGATCTGAAGCAGACTCAATGCTGACAACAGAGAGCCCAATGTGAGGTTTGAACTCACAAACTGAGATCATGACCTAAGCAGAAAGTCGGAAGTTTAATCAGTGGAGGTGCCTCTAGGTTTGTATTCTTACATTTGGGAAAAATTCTTGATTTCTCATTTTCCTCAATGGCAAAATGGAGTTATTGATCTCAGTAATTTCTAAGAGAATTTCAACCTCTGAAGTATAGTAAAATATTAGAGTGACCATGTGCATTAGGATGAGAATACATAAAAAATCCAAGATTGAGGACTATTACTTTCCATAAGTCAGCGTTTCCACTTTTTCAAGTTTCTAGAGATCAAGAAATCATGTAAGCATATTTTTAACAGAACTGTTTTCTTCAACTTTGCTATGATCTGAAAGAGTACAATGCCAAAATACATAAACATAATCCATCGATGTGTCCACCTCAGGAGCCAGAAATTCAAGCCAATGATGACGGGACAATGATAACCACGCGCTTCTCACTTAAGAGTCTAGAGGAAATAAATATTTCCAAACTTCAGTTAAAATTTAGCGTGAAATTCCTCTGCTATAAAATTCTACTGGCTACACACCAGCCAGAGTCGGCATCTCCCTGTATGTCAATATATCTCCCTGTATTCATTCACTGTGTGGAGCAGTGAATGTGTGAATTGTTTATTTCAGGTGACGTGTGCTGACATGCAGCACTGTCTAGTTTCTCTTGTTTACTCAGTTAGCTTGACATGAGACTGACAGATGGATGAGTGGTTAGTTAAGACCAGGACATCAGTGCTCTTTGCCTCCATGTTTTCGGTTTCTGTCTCTCTTGTAAACACACACACACACACACACACACACACACACACACACACACAAGAGCACCTCCATTTCCTGGGTGATTGCAAAAGGTTCTAATTCAGATTTTAAGCAATGTCAGATCAATAGAAATTTTTTAGTAAACACCTTTTTTTAAAATCTTTTAATAACAGTTTATTACTATCTCTGTCAAAACTACAGCTTTATTTTTTTATTGACAGCTGATCGGCAGCTGGGTTTTGTCCAGCTATCAGATACTCTGTCAATTCTCAGACATCCTTTATTTTTCTCTTCGGTCTCTTAAGAGAACCAAAACTACCACAGAAGACAGTCTACCCATTTCCTTTACAAGAATGGAGGCATTCATGTCCAAATTCTCACTCCAACATATAATTTTCAAGATAACGCAAAATAAATGGAAATGAAATAATAATTGACCAAATACTGCCATATTTTTCTAAAACATTTGGGACAATTCCTTGAAAACCATAAGAATATATCAATATTTCTTGAGTCATGGGAAAATTGAAGAGATTTAAAGACACAGCAGTTGATTATTAAAAACTGATTTTAAAAGAAAAATAATGTGAAAAATAAGGAAGTTATTAACATTGTCTTACTATTTCAGCTAAAAGTTTCATCATTCATTTAGCTTTTGTTAAATTAGCTCAACGGAGGGATATTTACAAATATTTAAAGTGTTTATGCTGCGGATGTCCAATTGATGTTTGCCAGTGATTTTGTGGGGTAATATGTTGAATTCAGGCAGGAATTTACCTATGGAAGAAACAGGTATTAGAGAAGATTAAGTTAAAGATCGACTTGAGATTTACAAACTGGCCAAAGAGAGCAACCAGGCAATCAATTCACCCCTGGGGATCCTTTAAGAAACTCCTGTGGAGGCTGTACACAGCGTGCAAGAGGCGTGGCACTCTGTCTTCACCATGATTCTAGAAATGTCTGTACAGATATATTCAATTAGGCAGCTGCACTTAATCTTTTGAATCTTTACCTTTCAGGTACTTTTAATTCCAAGGTCACCTACTGGCTACCTAGAGTTTAATGAACACAGCACTCAACAGATGAATACATTAGTGAGTGCCTATGTACAGGAAACAATAGAAAAAACACTAGATTCAAGTTGTAAGGTACTTTATACTCTTAAACCTAAGGTTACTTTAGGTAACTGTCATTGTGCTGTTACAGGAATTCATAGAGACTATGCGTCCTTCTGTGCTTTCTGCCCATGAAGAAACTTTTTTTTTCTTTTTTGGTAGAGATTAAGGTGTGTGGATGATGAGGAAGGAGAAATGCATGGAATAAGTTGGGGAAAATGAAGAACTTGTTATTGTAGGCATTATTTAACATAATTATTGTGACAAATATCAACCGAAAGGTAACAAGAAGAAGAACAAAGAAAAGGTGAATTTATTCTGAAGGAAAATCAACCCAATTACTTATGAGGTGGAAATTCTGAATCCAGCCAAATGATTTGTCTTCAAACATGATATATCTAATGGGAAAAATATCCCAGGCGGAGGCTAAAAATGACATTCGATGATTAAAAACAAGTAGTCATGGGTTGAAAATTGTATCTGTTTTTCCATAAGGGAAAGAAATAAGGCAGGCCACAGAGGGTGGAAGTTCAGAGTTTTGGAATTAACTGGGTATCAAACAAAGATTTCTCATGGGATAGAAAAAAGAAAGACAGACTCAGAAAGCACACAAGTTAGAGAAGAAATGAGCATTTATCGAGAGGAGATGGAAGAGCTTAGGGAAGGCTGTCATAAAATACACATTGTATAATACATGATGGATCAGTTCTATTATTTAACTTTCCAAAAGATGTAACAATACAGAGATATGCTAACCATCATAGTCAGCATTAATTTACAGTGGGAGAAATAATTAGAATCTCACTTTTTTCTGAAGAATAGAGTAAAAATGTAAACAATGCTTCCCTCCAGGCAAGTGCTTTATCAAGTTGACAGGTGCATTTGAATTTCCATGGGTGGGGGATATAATAGGTTATTTATGTGTCATTTTAATAGAAAGACCCAACCATCAAGATGGACAGCAGACTTTATCAGTACTGCTGTTTGCAACTAATCCTCCAATTTAGTACCCCATGAAAATACCTGCAACAAAACCTGTCCATTTTTCTTTTACACTCCATTATGGAAAAATCAATATGGGCGCTATTCATCACAAATCTCCTGCTTGGCGGGTGCCTGAGCCACAGAATCTGAAAAAACCTGACAGTTTAGCACTCTGTGTGGCAGGGCCCATTGCTTATTTTTTTTTCTACTACATTCTGCCACCCAGAATGGCCCAGTTGGCCTCATATGTGTTCTAGATTCTAATATATGTTGACCAGAGACCCTGAATCTGATCACTGTCAGGTGAACTTCCTCTGGAGTTAGTTTTAGAGCCAAGAACAGGAATGAGTTGATTTCCAAACTAGACAGATTTCATTTTAATCTGTTTTTTAACATCCAAGCAGTGAATAATAACTGGAAATTTAGTAAATAATAATTCAATCAGGCAACCCATAAACTACACAGTGATTCATTACTTCACTTTTCAACCAGTATTATAAAAGACATATAGTCTGCATACATATTTTCCAGGAACATAATCCTTGTTTTTCCTCCAAAACATCTCCACCAGGTTTAAAATCCAAAATCACAGGTTCAATGGGAAGAATGATACTCCCTTTCAAAATAAGTATAGTATATCTGAATAGAATATCATAGAATTCATAATGGTCAACTATAATGCTACATAAGACTAATTATCAAAGTGTTCAAACTTCAACACTTTCCCTGTGGAAGAATCTCAAAGGCAGAAACTTTATTTGATCACTCCTTGGTTCCTTACAAATCACCCAAGTTACATACTTGCCCAGTATTTATTATTAGTTCAATGGGTGTCCTACAGAGCAAAAATTCATATTTTTATTTTTGCTATTGGATATGTTAGCAAAAGCAAACCTTACAGAAAAATGCTAAAAAAAAAAAAAAACACACCCATAAATGATTCTTAGACATCAAGATTTTAATTAACTTAAATTTAGGTCAATTGAGTATATTGCTTGGAGCTCTGTACCAGATCCTGCAAACTGGCTCACTCAACATACACTCCAGACCCAACATAGGTAGAGAAAACCTAAGATGATATTTATCAGATTCCTTCTTAGCCCCAAGCCTCCTTTATACATTCATGTCTTCTTAAACTGGCCAGGGGGGTTCTGTTCTCCACAATCCATAACCCTGACCAATAAGATAGCCAATGACTGCCCCAGGATGTTGTGCTAATTAAGTGATAAACTGTTATTTCCATTTTGAAATCATAATTTTGTCTGTCCTTTTGACATAAAAGTTAAAATTCTGCAAATTATCGGCTCACAATGTTTCATTAGCAACCTCTTGTACTTTAATGCCTTTCAAAAACCCAGGTTGCTATATTTTATCTCTGCCTTTCTTTCAATCATACCTACCTGTCTGCAGACATTACCAGAAATACATTGATGTCATTTACTAGTATGCATTGTCTCAACTATATCATATTGATGGAGCATTCCATTACGTTTCAGACACGTCCCCAAAGCATGTTTTGTGAATAAGGGCATAGTTCATGAAAAGAAAAGTTTCTTCAAAACGTGTGTTTTATTTCCATGATGTTTGATTTGGGGACAAAACAAGAAACCTCATCTCTTTCAGAGAATAGACCCACCCATGTACTGGTTTGCCTGTCGAAGCAGAGGAGTGATTTGGTGTATGGTCTTGAGTCTTGTTGATCACATATCACACAGGCGGAACAGCTGTGCCAAAGGGCAAGAAAAAATTTATCAGTGCACTCTTTTTATTGGCCTCAATTCTAAGGACCATTTGCTTCCAAAAGTTCCTCAGGTGATAATAAAACTGATTCATTTGGAGGCAAATAAATTCTCTGATATAAACAAACTCTTCGAGAAGTGATGTTACCTCTGAAACTTTTTGATATGTAGGTATGTCTCCGATCATACAGGAAAACATATTTCCTTATGGGTTGTATATACGCTCCAAAATCATACCAAACAATTGGGCTATTAATTACAACGGCAACTTTTTGCTCACTGATTGTTTTATGTGTTTAATTTCTGTCCTGCACTTCTGGCTAGTAAGCTCCTTTACTACATACTTTATATGTCTTTATATCCTGCAAGGTATTTGCTACAGTGTTGGCCAGAGCAGCGGCTCCATAAATGCCAAACTCACTGTCAAGGATATTTGACACTTTCAATGAGTTTTAAAGATTCAAGCAGGTTCATAGCTCTGTGATGTCTTATTAGTAGTATTTTAGTGTCATTCCTCCCTTGCAATGGCCTGCAGAAGCTTCTTCATTAATGGGCCAAAATTGCACATTCAAAACACAACTTCCAGCAATATCGACTGAGTGGTCAGTGTAACCTTGAAGGATTCATGGTCATGGCGACCACATCAGGAAAGGGCACGAGGACAAAATCAGGACTGGCGTTTCTATCAGTTCACGACAGATCATACCTGGATTTGCATCCAATTTTCAATCATGATCATTGATGGGCCCTGTTCAGACATTGCTATAACATGAGACATAACACCTTGGATTTTCTAAATAATTTTATTCCCTGCTTTTTCTGTCATGTGAATGATCAGTATTGCCTGGACCCAGGTGATGTGTGATTATTTATGGGGAGCTGGTATGTTTTATTCTAATGGATATTGGAAAGCATGCATTCCTAAGAAAAGCAAATCACTTTCATTGAACTATTTTGACAACATTAAGTATAATATAGTAAAATGGAATACTTATTGGACTCAGACCAGGACAGTCAAGGTTTGAATGTTATTTCGGTCACTTGCGTTAAGTCAACAGAGTTTTAATTTCCCCATTAGGAAAATGAGACTTACAGCTTACTTTTCAGGCTTTTAAAAATATGAAATATGACAAGGCAAGTGAAATTACGTCTATACTTTAATGTTATTATTATTATTATTATTATTAATTTAAATGATCATTACTATTTGTTAGGAACTAGGTCTTAGTCAAGTAATTAAGAAAGCGAACATGCTATTAATAATCCATTGGCTTCTTAAGATATAAATATTCAATGCACGACACTTCACTTGCAATTTTCTTTGCAAAATAATTTAAAGTACGTATAACAATGTGATATTTATAATCTGATTGTTTTTTCTAAGTAACCTCTACCGAAACAATCTAAAAATCATTACTCCACTGGTGTTGACATGTAATCTTTTTATAGTGGATCTTGGGTGTATGGCTCTTAAGGCTATGGTCACTTCTATGTACATTTATTCTACATATGTATTTCAAGACCAAATGTTTCTTGTAAGTTCGGTTCTATATTTTTAATTGCATGCTGAACTCTGGTTTCTCTTTGTTGGAGGCTGTGTGTTTTGGGGCCCACATTTGTATGTCAAAGGTCACTGATGTGCTTCTCCCACACAAAAGGCACCCTACTCTCAGTGCCTCTTCCTTTAGTGGCATGAAAGGATAATAGAGACAGTGGTGTTACTTGTTTTATGTCACCTGCCTAACCCCTGACTCTTCCAGAACACAGGGTGGCTGATTCCAACTCAGTTTTAAATAAGCTTTCATATATATATTTTTTTCATTCTGCTTAATGCTCATCAAGTCACTTCTAGAAAATCTAACCTCTTCTATTTCTTTGATTTCTTACCACGCCTGAGCCATTCTAAAGGAATTTGGAAATAGAAGTCACTGCCTTCATGTCTCATCTCACCTACTGTGAGGTAAGCTTCTTTGGGACATATCTAATCACACTTATTAGGTTTCAGGATGTTGGCATGTATCAGATGACATAATAAAGGAAGCCATCTTTGAAGATTTCTTTAAACTCAGTCCCTTGCCCCTTTAAGACAATATTATATTTGAGACCACACACCCACACTTTTTAAAAAAATAATTTTTAAGTGTTTTTATTTATTTTGAAAGAGAGAGAGAGGGAGAGAGAGAGAGAGATTGTATGCGTGCACAAGTTGGGGAGGGGCAGAAAGAGAGGGAGAGAGAGAATCCCAAGCAAGCTCAGTGCTGTCAGCACAGAACTGACACAGGGCTTGAACTCATAAACCATGAGACCATGACCCGAGCCAAAACCAAGAGTTGGATGCTTAACCAACTGAGGCACCCAGGAGACCCAAGACCATACACCCACACTTTAAAGTGGACACAATGAGAAGGAATACTAATTTAAAGGCTAAATATCCTGTTTGTGTTTCTCTTAATGTGTATATTTCAATTCAAATTAAAAACAAGACTGACCTTTTATCTTAGCGAAATCATTTACCTGGACATTTGCTTATTGAAAGGGAAAGTATGATTCTATTTGGAATAGAGACCTCTGAAACACCTCTGAGAAAACTGCTGAACATAATAATATAAACTGTTGTCTCCACCGTGTAGAGTTGCATTTTCCAGACTGTTTCCCTCTGGAAACCAATTGTTGTATTTTCTTTTCTTGAGTTTCATGGCAGTGAGATACTAGACTGTAAAGTATCTTAGAGATTTGTGATGGACACTCCTTACAGGGAAACAATACTAGTGTGGAGAGGGCACCAAGGAAGATACAGCCAAAGGGATACATGAGAAGGTTGGGTTTTGTGAATTCTTGGAGAAGAAACTAAACTACATTAAAACAAACTGATAATTTGTTTCCATAGCCAGAATCATATGGACAAGTGCCAGGGAATTAGTGAAGGGAAATAAAAGCACATTTTCCTACACTGATCTTAAAGAGATTAGAAAAAGCACATAGGCTCAAGCAAGATTAAATTTTTTATCTTAAATGTAACCAGTTATGAAATAAAAAATAACAGCTATCCTTGACAAACCACTGAGGAGTGAGAAAATATATACATTTCAGATAGCAAAAGACACAGAATCAAGGCAATTTAAAGGAAGACAGAATATTCAATAGTTTGTAAAACAAGATGACAGAACCAATTAGTAAATGGAAATTCTGGGAATGTACAAAATGGTATAAATTCTCTCATTGAGGAGCAGGATCCAAACTAGAGTTTAAAAACTGAAATACAAGCTATTTGTGAGGAAATAAAAAGCAATATGAAAAGATTGATAATAATAGCATTTTTATTTATTAAGCACTTGCAGTGTGTGAGACACTTCTAATTGCATTAGTGAGATTTCCTCATCCAATATGAGGTAATGTTATTATCGTCATTCATTGTAGATTTCTACTCTTTCCATCCTAATAATTTTTTAATGTTTTTGTTTTTGGTTTTTTGAGAGAGAGAGAGAGAGAGAGAGAGAGAGCGCAAGTGGGGAAGAGACGGGGGGGGGGAGGAGACACAGAACCCAAACCAGGTTCTGAGCTCCAAACTATCAGCACAGAGCCCAACGTGGGGCTCCAACACACGAACCGCGAGATCGTGACCTGAGCCAAAGTAGGATGTTTAACTGACTGAGCCACCCAGGCAGCCCTTTCAATCTAAATAGATCCAGTTTTTATCAAGTGGTCAGCCTTCTCCTTCAGCCTTGCTCAAAAAAACCTGACCAGGAGTCCAGCTTCCAATGGTCTCCTGAGACCAATAAGATGTAAGGAGGAGCTGGTGAAAAACCTTTCCATGTTCTTGGACATGAAGCATCGTGGCCAGTGGATGTGAAGATTTACATCTGCAGCAGTGCTCTTACAACCGTGGGCAAAGCCAGCCTGAGAATGAAGCTGATTCTTACACAGCAGATGCACAGTAGAGGGCATTTCAAAGAAACGACATAGGATGATGCCTTTTATAAGTGAGGAAATGGACAGAGTACAAAGGAGGCAGAATCAATATTTAAACTCTGCTGGCGTTTCAAAATCTGCACTTACAGCTAGTATATACTATACTAAGAAAGATTCACTAAAGGACAAAAACAGTATGTGTGGAAAATACCAATTACATACCAAATAAGTATTTAAGGTAAAAGGAAAAAAAAGAATCATTTCATACCCTAAAAGGTCAAATCATGCCCATGATTGATTAGCTATAGAAATATAAATCCAAAGTTCTCAGAAGTATAAGAAAAACTGTAATAACCGTAATGTCATTTGAGTTTTTGCTAAGTCAGGTGTACAAAACGAAGATGTAAGGAATTTTAATACACTAATAAAGAAAATTTGAATTAATGGACACTCTAGAAAAAACATGTCAAATTATAAATACGAAAGGAGAATAATCCTTTTTTTTTCAAATGTACACTAAACTTCAATAGAGTTTTCTATGAAAAAATATACTAGCCATACACATTCTCAGAATATATTACAATAGCTAGGAACTAATTTTGTAAATTTAAATGGGATTGTGTAAATGTATTTTATTTCTTTAAATGTTTATTTATTTTGAGAGAGAGAGAGCAGGGGAGGGGCAGAGAGAGAAGGAGAGAGAGAATCCCAAGCAGGCTCCCCACTGTCAGTGCAGAGACCAACACCGGGCTCCAACCCATGAACAGTGAGATCATGATCTGAGCCAAGACCAAGAGTCACACACTCAACTAAGCCACCCAGGCATCCCTGGAGTTCTATAAAATAACATGAACATTTTGAATTCTCAAACCGTAACAAGTCAAAACAGGGATAGAGCAAGGATCAAGAAGATGAAATGCACGATAAAATGTATATATCGTATAAATTTCTGAAAATTTGGAAATTAAAGACTTAACACTGTGATAACAAACAGCCTCTTCTCAATACAGATTAGGTCAGAAAAGAAATAAAAACTACAATTAACTACATTTCAGAAAATAAAAATAGGATAACATATAATTAAATATAAGATGATGCAACCAGATCTGTAAACACTTAAAGACAGATTCATGAACACAAATGCTTCAAATGCCTGATACATAATCCAACAAAAAAGTTAGGGAAAATTTTTTCAATAAAATATAAATAAATATGAAAGTAAAAATTAAATTAAATTGATTCATAAACCCATCAGCTACACATGTGAGCAGAACAAAGCAAAACAGATAACAATCCTTATCTAATCTAGTAAAGGTAGACAAAACTAGATACAAATGAACATTTTGGATTCTCAAACTGTAACAAGTCAAAACAGGGATAGAGCAAGGATCAAGAAGATGAAATGCAGGATGAAAGCTTTTTTCTCCCGTGTTTTCATGAGTGTTGGTTTATCCATCCTTACGTTTAGATATATGTGCATGAAATAGCTATTTTGTAATATTAAAGTTCTAAAATCATTTTGCCCATCATGCAACTTATTTTCCTGTTCTTGTAAGCTTTTTCAACCTAACAGCTTTTTAACTAAGCAAAAGCTGTTAGCCTTTTATCCAAATAAAATATTTTGTCAAAAAAATAAATAAAAAAGGGACACCTGGGTGGTCCAGTTGGTTAAGCATCTGACTTTTGATTTCAGCTTAAGTCGTGATCTCAGGGTTCATGAGATCAAGCCCTGTGTGGGGCTCTGAGCTGCAGCGGATTTTCTCTCTCCCTCTCTCTCAGCCGTTCCCTGCTTGTACATGTGTGTGTGCCCTTTCTCTCTCTCCCTCTCTCTCTTAAAATAAATAAACATTCAAAAAATAAGATAAAATAAGTAAACATACAGTAGAAGAACCCAAACTCTACACTAAGTTCCATGTTTCTCTCTTTAGCAAATAGGTATGCTTGGTTACTGCTATCTATCCATAGGAAGAGCTGAGGAGTCTCTTGAGGAAATACTCATGACCAAGGAAAACAGAGCTTGCCCATCAACAAAGCCTTGGGCAACAGAGACAACTGGTTCTGGGAACAGCACGGTCTTTTTCACTATGAGTTGTCTTCAACTCCAGCCTGCAGCCAATTCAAACTAAAGATTCATAAAGTGCTTCAGGTACATTTTAAGGACATGTTAACCAAGAAGAACATTCAGGATCCCACCCCGGACATCTTGAGTCAGATTCTCCTTTTCCGATACCTGAGTATCTTTGTGGGGGAGTATAGCAGTAGAGTGTAGAAAGTTACTTCATAACGGAGTTAGAGTTCCCCTAGTGGCTGTGTGCCTTGAGGAGACCATAACTTATGAATCTACATTAAGGAAGAGGGAGTGAGCAGCAGTACCGAGGAGAAAAGGTGGTGGCTAGTAGAAGCAGTGTGCCTACTGCCCAGGGGGAGTTACTGGGTTTTGCAGACGTGGTACTCAATGGAAAGAAACAGCTGTCTACACACCTGGCAGCCCTAGAAGACCAAGGAGGGCAGGGCGTAACATCAGGTGCCTGAGTTGACAGGGCCTATATGTGAACACCCAGGCCTCCCTGAGAATACACAGGAATAATACTTGATGGCTTCAGGGAAGAGAGTTTGTATGGTAAGACAGTATACACCAGATGCAGGCGCTGAAAATGGACATATTTTATATTAACATAATGACACACAACTTTGTAAACAGATTTGTAAGTGTCAATAAAGAAGAAAGTTTTCTGGGAATATAGAAATTTCTCCAAAATAAGCCAAAGAAGCAATGAGAGGAAAAATCAATAATCCAGAAAGAAAATAAATGAATTACCAAAAATTATTTCAAAACAGGCTTAATGCTAGAGCACCTCATTTGTGAATACAACACTATAAAATTTTCAAAAAAGGAATTATTCTAATTCTATTTAAACACTTTCAGACCAGGGGTACCTAACGAACTCAATTGAAGAGTTCACAACTCTCGATCTCAGGGTCACGAGTTCAAGTCCCATGTTGGGTGTAGAGATTATGTAAATATAAATAAAACTTTAAAAAATGCTTACATATAGGGGCACCTGAGTGGCTCAGTCAATTAAGCATTTGACTTCAGTTCAGGTCACATGATCTCATGGTTCCTGGGTTCAGACTCGCATCATGCTCTGCGCTGATAGCTCAGAGCCTGGAGCCTGCTTCAGATTCACTGTCTCTCTCTCTCTCTGCCCCTCCCTTGCTCTCTAAACACTAAATAATAAACATTTAAAAAATGTTTAAAAATACATACATACAGACATGTTTTCAGACCAAAAAAAGGTAATTTTTATGGAACTATTATAATCATAAAATAAAAAAATAAAGTGTAAAATAAAAGAAATTATAGCTCAAACTCACTTATTAATATATAATTTAAAAATCTTAATAATTCTTAGGGAAAATATTAATTAGAGTAATAAAAAATTATCTCCCTAAACCTAGTAAGTTTTCTCTTCAAGACACAAAATTATTTCACTGTTGGTAAATATATTACCATAATATATTACATTAACAAGTTTCAAAAGAAACATATTCTAAAACCTTAATAAAAGTTTCAAAGTTTGAATGGTATTCAGATATATTTCTGATAAAATTCTAAGAAAATTAGGAAAAGGATTCTTATTTAATATAAAAAAGATTATTTACCTTAAACTGAGAGTCAGCATAATTTCCAATAATGAAACACAATAGGCAAACCAATTTAAATTAAAAAATAAGTAAATAAAAATAAAAACAAAACAAACAAACAAAAAACACAAGTAAGTGTTATTTGTTATCACTAGTGCTATTTAAATTTGTTCTGCAATTATGGATAACTTCAAATCAATAAGATATGAATTGAAAGTAAGGAATATGAAAAAAAGAAAGAAAAGAGGAAATATAATCAGAGAATAAGGAGTGGATAAGAGTTACCTCACTATTCCAAAAAACTGAAGAGAATAAATAGGAAAAAAAAGTCTCTTTTTATACCAATAGGAGAGTACAAAAATCAGACACAAGGTATATATTTTATTAAATCAGTAACTTTGCTATTTAAGAGCATAAGCAGTTAAAAGGTCCACTCGAAAAGAAAAAAAAGAAAGGTGAGGGGAGGAGGTTTAACTTAAAATAAATTTAAAATAATGAGGAAGTACCTTAAAATGTATTCAACCTAGATGAAGAACACTATAATGTTTTCCTTAGTGATCTTAAAATGAAAATGTAATGTAATCAGTGGATTAATTTCTATGCCTGGAATATAGATTCCAAGTTAGAAATATTTTTACAGGATATTTATACAGGATGGATAATATTCCTGTATAAGAAGACTGTTGGTAAAATATATTCACAAACTAATTCAGTCAAGCAGTCCTCATCTTGCTCAGTACTACGTTAACGAAAATATATGTATATTGGGACAGAAGCCTTGTTTTGCACACTCACGTGGTATGAGTCCCAGTTAATTATGCTTAGTGAGGACTATCTGTAATTTTAAAGCAATTTGCTACAATCCTGATGACATTTTTCTTTCTAACTTTGACAAGATGTTTCTAAAGTTCATCTGAAAGAAAAAATATGCAAGCACACCTAACAAGTTTACAATGGCAGGAAGACGAGAATAAAATTGTGTGATCCGATATGAGAATTCATAAGGAACAATTAAAATACTATGGTCTGCAAGAATTAATAATGAATGTAATAGAATATTTTGTCCCCAGATAAGTCCCAGTGCACGTGTGTCTTTAATAGTTAAGGGAAATTTGACAGTTAGGAAAGCGATAGATTTTTTTATTGGATTCTGATGATGCCACCCACACACCAAAATAAATTCCCAGGTACATCAAAGTTTTACATGTTTAAAGTAAAATTATTTTAAAAACATAAGTGATGACCTTATTACCACTTCTTTTTTTTTTAATTTTTTTAATGTTTATTTTTGAGAGAGGGAGAGAGAGCACTAGTGAGGGAGGGGCAGAGAGAGAGGGAGACACAGAATCTGAAGCAGGCTCCAGGTTCTGAGTTCTCAGCACAGAGACCAACAGGGCGCTTGGACTCGCGAACCGTGAGAGCGCGTGACCTGAACCAAAGTCAGATACTCAACCTATTGAGCCACCTAGGCACCCCACGATGACCTTAGACCTTAGACCAACTAATTTGGAGTTAGAAAGAAAGACTCGGAAGCCATAAAAGCAATGCAAGTACTCAGAAAGAAAAGCTTACATCACTAAGAATTAAAGCTTTAAAAAAAAGGGATTGTTATTATTAAATGGCTAATGACAAATGGAAATGTGTTTGTAATAAAAAAAAAAAATGATGGCCAAAAGTAAAACGGGATAGCTATAATCAGTAATGAGTTCTGACAAATTAAAAAGGAAATCGCTAACATCCCAACAGAAAAATAGCAAATGTCCTAAGTGAACAGCTCACAGAAGAAATATAAATAGACATTAAACATATGAACAACTTCAGAGTCATTAGCAAGGAACTAAAAATTAAGATGATGAAATTCTATTTCAGACCGGCAAAGGCTTCTTGATTTCTTTCTTCCTCTTTCCCTCCCTCCCTCCCTTTCTTCTTATCTTCCTTCCTTCCTTCCTTCCTTCCTTCCTTCCTCCCTCCCTCCCTCCCTCCTTCCCTCTCTCTCTCTTCTTTCATTCCTTCCTTCCTTCCTTCCTTCCTTCCTCCCTTCCTTCCTTCCTTCCTCCCTTCCTTTCTCTTTTTTCTTTCTTTCTTTTTTTGTTTCTTTCTTTCTTTTTCTTTCCTTCCTTCCTTCCTTCCTTTTTCTTTCTTTCTTTCTTTCTTTCTTTCTTTTTTTCTCTCTTTCTTTTTCTTTCCTTCCTACCTTCCTTCCTTCCTTTTTCTTTCTTTCTTTCTTTCTTTCTTTCTTTCTTTCTTTCTTTCTTTCTTTCTTTCTCTCTTTCTTTCTTTCTTTTTCTTCTCTCTCTTTCTCTCTCTCTCTCTTTCTCTCTCTTTCTCCCTGAACCACTAGTGATAATGTAAGTTATTAATTTCTAGAGAGTAATTTGGTAACAAATCTTTTAAATTTTTGTATCTTTTGATTTGATAAGTATACTGCTAAGAGATGAGCCTAGCACAATTATCGTATATGCGGACCAAGACTTCTGTGTAATAGTGTTCATTATTCTTCATAATAGTGTAAAATTAAGGGAGGTGAGGAAGTACTTAAACGTTAAATGACAGTGTAGTAGGGCCCCCTCCCTGAGGAGAAAAAACAAAGGAGAGAAAACTTCAAGGTAACCTATGACTCTACGTGACAACATCCCTCAAGACCTTGTAAACTGAGACTACTTAATCAGACTATGTTTGTGTGTGTTACTATATATGGGAGACAAAGAAATAGAAAATATATAAAAATCTATGTCATGTGGTGTTTGGGGCTCAATTCTTTGTGTAGCAACCCAACTGAGCGGTGCCAGCATGAATAAAGTTGCTTCCTGGAAAGAAAAGCCTCTGTGTTACGACTCTCTGTGCGAGAATCCTGCTACAATAGAAAATAAGGGCACCTGGGTGGCTCAGTCGCTTGAACTTCTGACTCGTGATTTCTGCTCAGGTCATGTTCCCAGAGTTCCTGAGGTTGAGCCCCACAGTGGGCTCCATGCTGAGCCTGGAAAATGCTCACTCTGTCTCTCTTCCTCTGTCCCTCTCCCCCACTCATGCACACTCTTTCTCTCAAGTAAATAAATAAATAAATAAATAAATAAATGAAAATAAATTATATCAACATTGGTACCACTATGCGATGGTCTACTATATAAAAAAATATGAACATCATATTTCCATAGAACCTTCAAGGACACTGGAAATTGTTTTAAGCAGAGTGAGACGTACTGCAGGGTGACCTAAATTTTGATGAGATTTGAAAATTATGCATCATTTTCATTTTTCTCCTCCTGCTTTTTGTCTGCTCTCCAATTTTTCCTGGACCGGGCATGGGTTACGCCGAGCACCAGAAATCCCACAGCCCTCACTCAAAAACTCAACATTTCTCTCAAGAAACAAAGGTCTTCACTTTGAGGCACTCGAGTGCCTTTGTCTCATTTGAGAAAGAAATCCTGTTTCTTTAAATCCGCGTTGGGCCTCCACGGGGAGGTTGTGTCGAATTTCCCTCATTAAGCAGTTTCCTAAGGAGAAACCACGTGATCAAGAGCTTGGTGCACCATTTCTTCGAATTTTTAATTTCGAAACATTTCACTTGGCAGAGGCAGACCAGGGAGCCCTGTCGGTGACTGCTGGTAGTTGGCAATGACGGAGGAAGCCCAGGAAGGCACGGAGCTCCAGAGCCAGCCAGCACATTTTAATCAGCTTCTAGTCGTGGAAGAGCCAAGATTTACAAGGGCCTCACACCCCTAGGTATCAGCAAAGTGACACACTTCAGTGTAGCTGTGCGGTTTTATAGCGATGTTATCACTCAGAGAACAGAGACATAAAGGCAGAGGAGTGGGAAGAAAAGTACATAATGTTTTCACACACTAAGCTTAATTTCAATATTGTTTTGGACTCCCGGGGCTTCCTTATGAATGACTGTAAAACTCTATTGTTTTGAAATTAGTACGTTGCATGGAAAATAGCACCGTTGATTCCTCTGGTATACTGGGAGTCTCACCTCACATCAGGGCATGCTAAGTTTGCCCTAGTTTCAGGAAAAAGATCTGCAGAGAATGACAGAGATAAAAGAAAACTTTTTTTCTTTCTTTTCAGTTTTTTTTTTTTTTTTTTTTTGCATTTGGCACAAGCTAAATTTAAAAAAAAGAAGAAGAAGAAGAAAAGAGAAAGCACCATGCCAAGAATATTCTAAGGAGCCATGACTATAATTTAAAATCAGCTTTAGGTTATTTCTAACTTGCATGACCAATATGTGCTATACGGGGTAGGGTGACACATGCAGCTTTTGAACTTGACGGCGTGACACAGGCAGTGTTTCCATACCCCCCCATTTCTGAACAATTTCTTGTAGTATTATATATTGTATCTACAGCTGTGCTATGTGCAGTGGCCATAAAACCATCCATTTGTATAATCTCGGGGCAAAAAGCACCACAAAGAGAAGCAATGGGACTGGGAAAATGATCCATCTTCATTTACGCATTTAAAATTTTTCTCGCTGTGAGAGCCTGGTGAGGTGGATATCTTCCTGTGAAAACCGCAGAGAGCCAGCTGCCTTTTCCGAGTCCAACAAACATCAGTAGAGACAATAACATTAAGGATTCATAATCCCACACAGAAGAACACAACATTATCCTAACTAAATTTTCTCCTTTCGCATCCCCAAGACTTATTAATACACAGGATAAAAAGCTATGGGAGCTCCAACTTCCACAGAGTGTGTGATGGATACCATAGTCCAGCTGTTCAATTTGGAAACTGTTGCCCCGGATTCATCAAGTTCTACTGGAAATAAACGAAATGTGGATGTCTGATCCTCACAGTTCGTTTGAACACACGGTCTTCACTTCTTCTCTTTATTATGTCGAAACTACCACTGATATCAAAAATGTTCTCGATTTTCTCAGTTCTGTGAAATTTTACCAGTGTTTGGCCACCAGACGGTGATAAATACCTCATTTTAAATCGTTTAAAATCCTTTCCTAGGGAAGACACACCCATCGAGGATCCACCATCATGCAATCTTCTTCACTCATTCCCTTTCCTTTCCTAGCCCCCCATCCATTGTTTTTAGGACTGTGGCTTTCTGCTGGCCAACTTTCTCAACCCTCTCCTGACACTGTCTTCCTGGACTTTGAATATTACCAATGTGTGGATGACGCTCAGATGTATATTGCATTTCCAAACTTCTCCCCTGAGCTACAGACTTGGCACCTCACTGACTGTTTGACATCCGTGCAAGTACGCCTAGCAGGCATCTCAAATTTCACAAAGCTGGAATAGAAAATTGCTTTCTACCCCACCCTGCTCCGTTGAAACGGGAGTCTCTCTGGCATCTGCCCTCACCACAGTCTATGGCATGGAAGCATCCCTCGATTGCTCAGACTTAACATAAGGGTGTCACCTTCCATTTCTTGTTCTCACATTCCCAATCCAGTCAATCCATCAGAGTGACTTCACAGAAACCTTTTTCAATAGCTCATTCATTTATTATTTTTAAAATTTTCTCTCCTCTACCCTGCTTCTCTCTGAAGAGTCAGAAGAGATACTTCAAAGAGTTGCAGGAGGTTTTAAGTAAAGTGGTGGGGTAAGAACGAAGGGTCATTGGTTCTTCTTGGTTCTTCTTCTTTCCATGCCCTGTATTCCTTGAGGCCATCTTCCATATTGCCTGGTCACTGCTTGTTCTACTGAGGTTGGTGGCTGATGTAACTCATGGTAAGGCCCTCTGCCTGGTCAGGGCCCAGTGGTAGTCCCCAGATGTTTCAGCCAACCCTCTGTTCTTGCTGATGCTACTGTGCCATCTTCTATATTTCTGTCATTACTTCCATACAACGCCTGGCCATGCTGCTTTATCCTGCAGCTGAGGCTATGGGATGGCAAACCAGGGTACCCATAAAGGTGCCACGGTAGTATTGCATGCCTTGCCCTTCCAGCCTCTTCCATATTTTCAGGTTTGCCCTCATGTTCCCAGGAACAGGGAATCTTACTTCTCCCGTATGCTATGTGCATATGCATTTTTAGGTGTTAGCTTAAAATACTACAGTTTTAGTGGAGTTCAAGATTGGAGAGACTATATACTTCAAGTTTCCATCAGCTACTTTGCACCACCTTCTTTATGATCTAAAGACTAGAATTTAAGAATGGGAACTACAGGTCATAGAATCTGCCTCTGTTGCTCCTAATTCTATACTTCTTGCTCCTCCTTGCCAACTCCCAAGGAAAAAGAAGGGACAACCCTGAAACTTTTATACACTCTAAATAATATCTTCTTCCATCAAAGTTCTGACATCAAACCTGTGCTTTATCTGGATTGGGTTTGGGAAAGAGAAATCAGCATATGTGCTGAGGAAGCTGCAGTAGCAGGCATTTCAAATATTTTGCATTGTTGAGATTGCATGTCAGGGTTTTGGGTGCCTCTTTTGGATGTTTTGTGTAAATGTAATGACACGTTACATGCCTTGCTGAATTCTTTTTTTTTTTATCTCCGTGCAACAAATTACCACAAAATTCATATCTCAAAACAATATCCATTTTGATTTTCCAGTTTCTGTAGGCCAGAGGTCCAGGCTATTGGGTCTTCATGGAAAAGGTCATCCCAGTCTATCATTAATATATCAGCCAGGTTGTGGTCTCATCTGGGGCTTGAGTAGGAAGAATCCATTTCCATGTCCATTCATGTTTTCAGCAGAATTTAATTACCTGTAGTTGTAAGACTGAAGTCCATGTGTTCCAGCCAGCTGTCCCTGAGGGATTGCTTCCAGCAAATCAGGGCCTTGACACATGGCCCCCTCCATAGGCAGTTCACAATGTTTCTTTCAGGCTAATGAAAGAATCTCTATCACAAGTCTCTCCTTTCATAGAAGGCCTGGACTGAATTTTAAAGCACTCATCCAGTTAAGTCAGGCCCACCCAGAGTATTTTCCCTTCTGATTAATTCAGAGTCATGTTATTTGGAACTCCTTTATATCTGGATAATCTCTTCACCTTTGCCACATAACTAACCTAATCACCAGGAGTGACTCATCATAGGTTCATCTTGCCTTCCATGCTGGGGGATTGCATGTATTTACACCAGGGGGTGGAATCTGGAGAGCCATTTGGAAGTCTGCCTCCCATTGTGTGCCTGGATGTCTCAGTTGGTTAAGCGTCTGACTCTTGGTTTCAGCTCTGGTCATGATCTCACAGTTCGTGGGATGGAGCCCTGAGTCAGACTCTGCGCTGACAGAGGGGAGCCCGCTTGGAATTCTCTCTCTCCCTCTCTCTCTCTGCCTTCCCTCACTCATGTGCACTTGCTGCTCTCTCTCAAAATAAATAAATGTTTTGAAAAACAGAATTCTTCTGACCAGAGTGATATTCGCAAAGGACTTCTTTCACTTGGCATAATACATTTGAAATTCATGTTATACACATTCGTCGTTCACTTCTTTTTATTGGTGAACAGTATCCCATTAGTTTGGATATATTGAATTGTGCTTATCCATAACAAGTTGACAAAAATTTTAATTATTTCTCTTTTGGGTTATTATGAGTAGCACAGTGGGGCTATAAAAATTCATATACAAGGATATTTTTTGATTGCTGTGTTTTTGGTAACAGAAGTGGAACTTCTGGGTTATGATAAACTTAAAGAGATAGGTCTTAGGAAAGAGCACAGTCTTTGGATTCATATCCCCACTCTATTCGTTTTTTGTTTGTTTGTTTGTTTATTTATTTTGAGAGAGAGAGAGAACAGGGGAGGGGCAGAGAGAGAGGGAAAGAGACAACCGCAAGCAGGCTCTGTCTACACAGAACCCAGCTCCCAACTTGGGGCTTAATCTCAGGAACTGTGATATTGTGACCTGAGTGGATATCAAGAGTCAGACACTTGACTGACTAAGCCACCCAAGGATCCCTCCCAGCTCTATTCTCACCAGCTGTGTGACCTTGAGCACAGTTATCAAAGCTCTCTGTGCCCCAGGTTTCTCATCTGTAATGGCACTTATGTAACAGTATGACTGTAGAACTAAATAATCCATGCAAAACCTTTGTTCATGGCTTAACAGAGCAGACACTGATTGTTAGCTACTACTAACAGCCATTCTGAAAACCTAAGAGGCATTTAATAAATATTTACTAATTGACCAATAGGTTGATGAAAGTTTTTCTGGATAATCTGCACTGTACATAAAGCTTCTGATATCTAACTACCTTATAATAATGGTTCAAATTTCTTCTTCCTTTTCTTAATCATATGCCCTCTGCTTTGGGATATCTCTATGAATGACTGATCCTTTGCGAGATTTGGTCAAACATCTAATACCTGCACAGACGCCTTAATAAACATCCACATCTTAAAATTTCCAAATAATAAATACAACTCATGGGACTACACGGGCTTTCTCTTTCTGGAATAATCTTCTTCCCCCGTGTGACTTTTAATATTCTGCTCTCTCACGTCAAATAAACCCTGAGGTTTTTTGGTTTTGTGTTTGTTTTATTTTTATTTTTATTTTTTAACGGTAGGCTGGTGGTCTGCCTGGAATAAACTTTTATGCGTGGGGAAAAAATAAAATTTTATTTGTTGCTTGCAGACTAAATAATTCTTATAAAGAAGAAAGTTTATTGATGTCGTAAGCAACATGATGCCTTTTGAGATGGGGCGACGACCTGGCTAAAAGCGCCTCCCTGCTTCCCTTCCTCTCTTCATATTTTTTAATTAAGAAGCCTGCCGATGAAAGATTCATCAGCGGGCACATTTCCTAATCTTGGAAAAATAAGACTCTTTTAAGAAATCTAGCAGGCTCAACATGTCACGTTAAGTATGAGCACCTCCTCCTTCAGGTAGCATATAGACACCTTTTGTTTCTTCAAATTGCTCACTTACTACAATCCAACGGTATGATAACTCCTACCTCTCCCTGTTTCCTGGTATATAAATATGTCATTCTTGCTGTAGGAATGCCATAATTTCTTGGATGATAATGCTCTGTCACTGAGATTGTCATGGGATAATGCCGTATTCAGAAAGAAAGAAAAAAATTCAGATTCTTCCTTAATTCAGATTATTCATCCTGTCAGTCACCACAATTTTTGTAAATCACCTGGGGCAAAAAAAAAAAATGTGTCCTCAGACCAGGAAACAGAACTCAATAAAGACCCTAGTTTGCCACCCTCCAGGACCCTAAGGAGATATTTCCAAACTTAAGTGTTTGTAAAAATTTTTCTCTGTTTAGTGGCAAACGGAGAGTTAAAAAACAAGGAACTAGGAAGTACCTAAAAATTTCTACAGGTGCTTCAGAATAAAGGTGTGTTACTGTGTTTGTGAAGTGATGTTTAATAGGGCGGGGTCTTCCCACTGAGTAGATTAGCTATGGCAGGGAGTCTTGTAGACTGGTTTGTAAACTGAAACTTGTTACCTTTCTGTCATGTTTCCCTGTTGTTCCTAGCACTTAGCCAATTCTTCTGTAAGCTGATGATACTTGGGCTACGTTGAAATACCCGAGGAGAGGAAAGCTTCCCACACTTCTGTTGGAGTTTTAGAATGGGAGGAAGACAACACAGCTTCAGCCATCAGGAACAGCAGTACGGACTGGAGAAATCCCAAAAGGCAAATGACACCAACGTGGGACATGATTCGACCACCGTCCATACCTGGAGATTAGTGTTTCTATGGTAAAAGCTTCAGAGTTTTCTGTGTGACTTTGAAGAAGGAAACAATGTCTCTTATACCACCTCTATCTGATGTGGTTCCTGACATTTCAACAACCCTGGAACTGACTCATGATCACATTAATACTTAATGTTTCTATCTACTCTAATAGAACGGTATGTTCTTTGAAGTTAGGAATGTCACTTAAAATGTACTATTTTCTCATACTGTGGTGTGAGATACACACATTCAACATTGCTTCAAAGTGGTTGTCACCTAGCTTTTTAAACACTTTTAATGTTTAATCTAATAGCTTCAATTTAATAGTTTAAATGAGATCATATTCAACCAACTAGTGACCTTCGTTCCCGAATTCTTTTGTGAAATATACCTTAATGTTACATTATGTGTTATTATAAAATTCAAACAGCTTTGGAGGAAAGAGAAAGAACACAAGTGTTGGAGTCCAAAATACTAAATTTCAGGCTAGGCTTTGCTTCTTACTACAAACCTCGTCCAAGTCTTAGAGGTGCCCTGATGTCTTCGCTTAATGTTAGGGAGAAAAATAAATTCTCCCCTTTAAAGTTATTACATTTTGGTGAAATAATATATGTGAATGTGTTTGATTATTTGCAGTAGTAGTAGAGGCAGTATTAATAAATAGAGTAGGATCTAGGAAAGTGCTTTTATAGGTTTAGCTGGAGAAGATGTTCTTTAATAGAAGTGCATAAAAGCATTTTAAGTCAAATAGTAAACTTTATAAAAGGAAGTAATATAATACACACTGGATGTATCTTATAATATAAACTGGAATATTTATGGTCACGTTCAATTATATCAAGTAGTTTAGAAAGGCTGTGGAAATGAGAGTGCCTACAAATTACAAATTATAAAAAGCAAGTAGTTTCATTCTTTCTTTAAGAGGGCATTGCCATTTTGTAAAGAAAATATATCAGTGACTTATTTAGTGATAAATAAGCAAGAAAAGCTAAGGATGAAAGTGAAAAAAAAAATCTCTAAGCTAAGACTGGAAATGTCTTTTCTCCTCCAATAGGTCAGATCTATTCCACATCCTACAGCATGCTGTTCAAAACTCAGTAATGTGCAGTTCTTAAAAAAAGTCATCTACACTTGCAATGAAGCTTCCTTTCTTAGGCTAAAACTGAACCTTGAAGGCAGTGCTACTATTTCAAGTTTGGCAGTTTCACATACAAAAGTACAAGTGTACTTTTCAAGACCGTAAGCTTCCAAACATCCAAGCAATTGAAATCCTCAGTGTTCTTTTCCTTAACCTACACATTTGCTTCAAACGCTGTCATTTATAAAGCAGTAATGAAAATAACAAGTCTATAAACCTGTGCTAAACGGCAGGAGTTTTGAGCTCCCAGACTTCAGAACTGTAGTTGACGCAGTGATTTATATCTAGTGGAATTAAGGAAACAGTATAAAATGGAGGAAAAAAGGAGAGAACACTCAAAAGGTGTGTGTGTGTGTGTGTGTGTGTGTGTGTGTGTGTGTGTGTGTGTGTTTTGTGTTATCACAGAAAGAAATACCGGGATGAATCAGAAGATTCAGAAGAAAGAAGGTTGGAGATCTTTGGCCAGGAAACCACTTGAAAAAGGAAAAAAAAAAGTCACGTGGTATCTGCAAATACGCTAAAAGCCTAGAGCAGTACAGGAGCAAGGGAAAACACTCAGAGAGTGGTTACTGCAGATTTTCTATAGACATAAAGGGAAACAGTGGGATCTTTAGCTTGAAGTGGGCTAAGGTATTTATTTTGAATCTGTCAGCAGTTTCGAGTTAGGTTACATATTTTGGGTGGGGGGTGTTTGGAGGTGAGAGGCTAATGGAGATTATTGGAAGGAGGTCACATTACCACCGAATTAAAGGATCTTCCATATTTATTTCTATTTTTATTTCTTTTGTTTTTGACTTTTAAAAAAAATTTTTAATGTTACTTATTTTTGAAAGAGATAGTAGGGGAGAGGCAGAGAGAACGGGGTACAGAGGATCTGATGCTGCCTCTGTGCTGACAGCCAAGGCTACAACTCAGGAACCATGAGGTCATGACCGGAGCCGAAGTCAGATGCTCAACTGTCTGAGTCACCCGGGGACCGATCTTTTTCTGGATTTTAAAGGTAAAGGGGCTGAAGACAGATGTACTAGCCGATTTCATGCATTTTAATGAGTTATTTGTTTCTTGGGCTTCAAAGCCAACACATTAGCTTTTTATGCTACATGTTTTCTTCATTGACACAAAGACAGCAGATTGTTGAGAGCAGAGGCAGGACCAAAAGCCTCTACAGTTCGACTATTGGGATTCCCAAGTCCACTTTATGAGATGTCTTGACTTCCAGTCTTACAGGGACTATGCCTGAATGACAACAGTAAACCCAAAGAACCGTTTGTTGATTTTTTTTTCTTTGCACAGAATTGGCCATTCTTTTAATATGGAGTCTCAGTCTTGTTTTTCAGCTTTTTGTGCATGAATAAAATAACATGGTCGTTAGTCTACTTTGTATGGACTTTTTGTTCCAGAAAAATAACATTTTATTACTATTCTTATTCACCTATGTTGAGACACATAAAGTATTAACATGACTTTGAATTCTTCCTCCATTAAAGTTATAGGATTCAAGTAAAATTTGGTATTCTGGTTCTTTAAGTGGCCTTCTAAGGTTTGGGAAAGTCTCCTACCCATAGGACCCTACCCATAGGATCCATAGGTCTTCCATACTGGATCTTACCACGCGAGCGGGCTCAGCTCCTGATCAGTGTTTTGGGAGCAATATTAAAATCCCAAGTTGACCTAGAATAAAACACTGGAAAGCCCACTCCCTCATTTGACTTTTGATGTTTTGACAGATAAGCTGAGATTCCCGGGTTGAACATCTAGCAGAAGCCTTTTTACCATTCATCATTATGGGGTTTCAACTTGAGGGCAAGATGCCATATAACCCACTTGCACATTATTTACTAAAACCCAGACAGTTAAAGGCAAAAATGTTCTTACTCGGGAGGTTTTTCTCCCTTTCCTGAAATACTGTGACATGTGCAAAGATCCTGCCTGGCAAAATGTCCTAGATTTCAGTCCTGGCTGTGACATTTATGATGCTGGGCAAGTTATCCTTCTGAATCTCACTAATTTCCCTCACCTGTGAAATTCCTGACCTGATTACCTCAAGATTTCTCTAAGAAGCAAATAGAATTATGTTGACAACATGATGAAGACTCCAATGTGTGATATTAATGTAAGACAGTATTATTGCTTCTAGTGTTTTAAGTTAAAATATATAAATAGATTACATTTCCATGAAATATTCCAATAATTGTTTGTTAGAAGATTAAAGCAAAATTTTTGAGTTTTAAAATTTAAAAAGAATATAAGGAAAAGACCCTACCCTTCTCTAAAGAAGTTCCATTTTCTTTTTTTAAGCTTATTTTTTTTAATTTTTAATGTTTATTTACTTAGTTAGTTGAGAGAGAGAGAGCACGAGCAGGGGAGGGGCAGAGAGAGAGGAAGACACAGAATCTGAAGCAGATCCCAGGCTCTGGGCTGCCAGCACAGACTTTGACATGGGGCTTAAACCCTAAAACCATGAGATCATGACCTAAGCTGAATTCAGACGCTTAACCAACTGTGCCATCCAGATGCCCCTTAAGCTTGTTTATTTAGTTTGAGAAAGAAAGAAGGAGAGAGTGCTAGTGAGTAAGCGGGGAAGAAGCAGTAAGAGAGGGAGAGAGAGAATCCTAAGCAGGCTGCATTCTGTCAACTCAAAGCCCAATCCCAGGAACCATGAGTTCATAACCTGAGCCTAATCCAGGTGTCAGATGCCCAAGGGACTGAGCCACCCAGGCGCCCCTAGAGGTTCCATTTTCTCATGATCATCTTTCAATACTTTGACTTGTTAAGCAAGGTTACATCCTACAGGTTACAACGTATAGATGTTCACATCTATAGGTTTATGTACCACTCCTGCAATATAAAGTGATTCTTCACCAGAAATCAAAGAAGGAATGAGCATTTGCTTGCACTCTAATCACACAACAGCATAACTTTCTGTACTTCATCGCTCACTGGGAAGCAATTTACAAATTTAGTTGGTGTTGGGCAAGTTTTTATCAGAAGCAACATGGGAGAATTATAAAAAAACAAAACAAAACAAAACATTTGATGAGTGTTTCTGTTTTTTAGTAACATGTGAAAATCATATTCATACCCCTTTGACATATCTATTAATGAAAAACCCATTTGTCTATTTGTACTATACAGAAATAATTTGTCAAGCCAATAAATTTATAATGATTAGGCTTAGGGAAAAAATCTAAACACAGAAACCTCTTCCACCATCATATTCATATTCAGAAATGTCAGGATTAGCTAAATCTGGAGATTGAAACATACAATCAACAAAAGAAGCTTCAATTCAATTGTTCAGCTGTCAGTGTGTTTCCTCATAATATTCTTCTTAAAAATTTTCATCAGTGACAAATTTTCTGATTACAGAAAATGGGAAATGCCAGTGGCTGATAGGATCATTTCAAAGAATGAAGAGCCATTGCCAACATCATCATAGTAGAATGGTTTTTTAAACAGTCCTTGAACGTAAGGATTATGTAATAGACCTTTGATTTGTGCCCAACAGCAATAAAGTTGTTATGCACAGAATTGGTCAAAGAATGAAAAAAGGAAGGAAAGAAGAGAGGAAGGAAGGAAGGAAGGAAGGAAAGAAGGAAGGAAGGAAGGAAGGAACGAAGGAAGGAACGAAGGAAGGAACGAAGGAAAAAAGTAATGGAGAAAGGGAGGAGAAAGGAAAGAAGGAAGGATCCTACTACCTAAGCTAGTAGGTAACTTGATTCACTCATAAAATTACCATTTAGTGTTAAAAACTAAACTTTATCTAATACTGATTCCTACAGAGAGGTGATTTGCCTTCTCAGTGAATCCAAAACACCAAAAACAAGTAAACAACAATGAAAATTATACTGGATGTGGGATCCTGACCCCAAAACAAAAGAAACCAAACTCAAGGAATATATGGTGTAGATATGTCACTCTTTGAGACAACCAAATGTCACATTTTATTTGTAGAGCTTGGAGTTGATATTAATTATTCTTGATGAATAGTAGGCAAATGCATTAAATGCTAGAGTGAATCGAATTCCAAGTTACGCAAGACAACGTATAGAACATGTCCTGCCTGGGAGAATCGAAAATATTTGGCCCTGCAAATAGAACAGAAATCTTGAGTGTTCTCTCCTATTTATGCCAGCCCCTTGATGACAGACTTTCCTTCAATGAATTTTTAGCAGTTTGCCTGATGGACACCAATGATCTTGAAGAAGATAAGAAAAATGGAAGGTAAACAGAGATGCAGTTTTGCTGAGCACTGTCATAAAAGCGACTTGAGGGCCATCAATGCTTCCATTTGTGACAAGGAAGCTCTTCTTGAGTTGTTGTAAATTTCAATAAAGCGCACTGTTCTTATGTGGTTCTTCCTGCACTCAGAGAAACAGTTTGCCTGTGGTTTAAGTACTGCAGAAAATAACACCTCCCTTCCAGGTATGGTAATAAAAAAGATGATAGGAAATTGTTAGGTCAGTCTCATTGCACACACATAATTAATATGTCTGTTTCAGGATTGAAATTGATCTATATTCTTTTTGGAAGAGAAAAAAAGTACTAAGGGAATTTGGGTGTTATTTTTTAAGTTTCTTTATTTATGTTGAGAGACAAAGAGAAGAGGAGAGAGGCAGAGAGAGAGGCAGAGAGAGAGGGAGAGAAAGAGAATCCCAAGCAGGCTCCTCACTGTCAGCACGGAGACCCTGATGCATGGTTCAAACTTAGAAACCGTGAAATCATGACCTGAGCCAAAACCAAGAGTCAGACGCTCAACCGATCAAGCCACCCCGGTGCCCCAAAATTTGGGTGTTTTAAGTAAAAACTGTAGTAGGTATTTTCAATGACCTTGAAGTTAAGGCAAATAAAATGAGAGCCTCAGAATAGCACTATTATCATAACAGAACCCATTCTCTTTTGATCTCAATGATCTTTGATACCATTTCCTCTTACATAATTCTATGGTATGCAACAAATAACTTTTTTTCCTGACATTTGTTATTGAGCATTGGGTCAAAATTCTCTGGGCTCTATTGTTCTAAAAACCCCTTTTATAAGTCTTAGAAAGGAAAAAAAAAAAGATTGCTTGGATCCTTCTGGCTTGAACATTTTAAAATCAACTCAGGTATGTCATAGATCTCTGAAGTACCTGAAACATTGTTCCTTAAACTGGGATTTAAAAGTGTGTTCTCCACAGGGACACCTGGATGGCTCAATGGGTTAAGATTCTGACTTTTGATTTCCGCTCAGGTCATGATCTCATGGTTTGCGAGATAAAGACCTGTATCAGGTTCTGTGCTGATGGCATGGAGCCAGCTTGGTATTCTCTCTCTCTCTCTCTCTCTCTCTCTCTCTCTGCCCCTCCCCTCCTCACTCATTCTCTCTCTCTCTTTCAAAATAAATAAATAAACCTTAAATAAATGAATAAATAAACATTAAATAAATAATAAATAAACAAATAAAAAGTGAGTTCTCCACAATTGGAAGTTCTAGAATTTTCATTTTTAGATTAAATTTCCATTTCCATGATAACATTTAGGATGCTGAAATGCTCTAAAATTAAATGATGGCGATGATTACAGAACTCTGCAAACATGATAAAGACCACTGAATTAGGCAGTTCAAATGGGTTAACGTTATAGTTATAAATTATATCTTAAAGTTGTTAAAGTATTTTACCCATTTTAAAGAGGTGAACGTGTTTTAAAGTAATAAAATAAGGCCTTTATCACTTAACTCAATGTTTGTCTCAGTAGGACTTACTGACGGCTCTGAAGTTTTTAATTATACTTTCAGGGATGCGCAAAGATCCCTTTAAAAGGTTGTTTAGCTTATTTCTAGGCTATATAGGAAATTAAGAAATGAAAATCACAGGTTTTAAAAGCAGGATATAGACATTAAAAGAGATTGGCAAGAGGGGTACCTGAGTGGCTCAGTCAGTTAAGCATCTGACTGTGGCTCAGGTCATGATCTCAGGGTGTTTTGTGGGTTTGAGCCCCACATCAGGCTCTGTGCTAACAGCATAGGAGCCTGGAGCCTATTTCGAATTCTGTGTCTTCCTCTCTCTCTCTCTATCCCTCACCCGCTCTCTCTGTCTCTGTCTCTGTCTCTCTCTGTCTCAAAAATAAACATTTAAAAAATTAAAAGAAAGAAAGAAATTGGCAATAAGGACAATTTGTTTTACGAATTAAAAATTCCTTTGGTGATATAGGCTATAAATAAATGGTATGATGTGAACCAATGTACATTTCATATCAGTATCTCCATCCCTGATTAGATTGTGACTATTTTTTTTTTTCCATGGAGAGGGCCTAGTTTGAGGTTGAGTACCTCTCGATCAAGGGGAGTAAATTCCCTCTACTTAAGATTCTTTTGACCTGTCCTTTAGATTTCGCAATATCTAAAAGCTTCATATAGGGGCACCTGAGTGGCTCAGTCGGTTGAGCGTCCGACTTCAGCTTAGGTCATGATCTCACAGTCTGTGTGTTCGAGCCCCGCATCAGGCTCTGTGCTGACAGCTCAGAGCCTGGAGCCTGCTTTGGATTCTTGTCTCCCTCTCTCTCTCTGCCCTTCCCCTGCTCACACGCTGTCTCTCTGTCTCTCAAAACTAAATAAAACGTTTAAAAATATATTTTAAAAAATAAATAAAAGCTTCATATACATTTTAAAAGAAAATGACCATTTACTGAAAGAACTGTGTTCTTTGTTAGAAACCAAAACACTTATTGGGATAGCTCATTCCATCCTAATGACAAAATTAAGCTTATTGCCCAAAATTTTTAAGTTTTATATGTGACTAAGACAATTAGAAAAGACCCAGGAGGATATTCACTTTTGAATGCCCCGTCTTGGTAAAGAGAGCTTTCACACTATTCTTTTGCCTGCTGCTCATCTAAGGAAAAAAAAAAAAAGACCCAGGAAAGGAATATCAATCAACCAAATGTAAAAACAAAACAAAACAACAACAACAATAACAACAACAACAACAACAAAAACACGAAAGTTTCAAAACAATTTGGAAGATCAAATCTCAAACCTTTGGATAGAACAAGGCTTATTTGATAAAAGTGTACCCCAAAATCTAGAAACACACTTTTAATATATCAAGAAACTAAAAATAAGCAAGAATCTAAAACACAAGGACAGATGAGTCATAGCCTGACCTGGTAACAGGCTGTAGAGGGACAATGAGAGCTTTTCCAACAGCTTGCCTGAGAAGAAGCCAAGGGACCAGCCTGGAAACCAGGAGCTAAATGTAGATGGCGGTGTGCGTGTCACTTGGAGCGCTGCATGGTGACTCTGTTCCTGCCAAATATACAGCAGCTTAGCTGTGTTTTAGGACCTAATCGAGGCATAAACCACAACTGCTACTGTCGCTGGTGACAATGGAAACCAAACTGCATATCTAATTCGAAAGGAGGGAAATGTGAACAAAGAGAAACGACCAACTAAATCTCATCAGGAGACACAGGTTCTGCTGCTAAATGAAGAAAGGTGCACTTTCCGTCAAATCGGAGAGGAAATCAGAATGGATAAGGAGTAATACCATGACAAGGGTTGGCCAGTACGTTCTTACAACATTAATGCTGCCTGTGATTTTCTTTCCTTTGTGTCTGAAGATAGATCATGAGGCCATTATGTAGCCGACAGACTGTCATGGCTCAGACACCTATTTGTGAGCATAGCATGAATTATTACTTTTAACTGTCTTGTTCTTTCTATAGAATGGGTACTCCTGAATGGCACGTGATGGTGGCTTGCAAGGGATTTTATACTGTGCTCGATACTTTTTCCTTACAAAGAACATGTCCAGAGGTCTTTTTCCAAATATGCAGATAATATGTATTCATCATGAAAATGAGTCAGAAATTTAGAAAAGCACAAAGAAGAGAAGTCAAATTTCCCATACTCCTACATCAAAGGACGATAGAGTCATGTGAAAGTTCTGTGTATGTCTTTGTAACTTTTGCCTTCACTTTACAGTCTTTCATGGGTCATTTTTGTACCGATTTCATTTTGAATTACTGGGAACTATGGTTTTGGGAAGCCCACCGAAATTGAGATAGTAATATGTATCATTTCTTGTCTATTTATCCAGGCTTAGTGTTCCCTATTGCCTTATATCGGTCATGTTCCAGCCATCCTAATTTTTTTTTTTCTGTTCTCTGGAATACCGTATTTCATCCTCTGCTTGGAATGCCCAATCTTTTGGTGCCCAATTTATCCTCGAACTGCTCTTCACGTATTGCAATAATCTTCCCCTTTGTGAGATCTTTAATGGCCCTTTCCAATGGGTTAAGACTGTTGAACAGCACAGGGCACCACAGGAAGTCACCGGGGCCAAGTCACCAAACTGGAGTTATTACCCAACCTAACTGCAGTTCCAAACTTCCGGGAAATGTAGTCTTTACCATTTAGTCAAGAATTTTCTGAGCAGCACCAATCTGTCATGTGGGCTCTCTCTATCTCCTCCATGGCCCCAAAGGAAGAGGAGGTAATCCCCATAAGACCCTCTGCCCTTCCTTTAAAGGAGAGTGAGTATGTCTGAAATAATTCTTTCTTTTCCTTTGCTAACTTTGTTGCCCCACCTCCTTCCTAGATAAACCTTCCATTATCATACAATTCCTCAGAGCTGCCCTCTGCTTGCCAGATGGGACACTGCCCAATGCCCAAATTGCTTAATAAAGCCAATTAGATCTTCAAATATACTTTAATACTCTTATCTTTGTTCAAGCTACTACCATACTGCCCAGGGCATTACTCTATTATTCTACCATCTTACTGTATTCGTATTATAGCCACAGCTATTTAACTTCCTGACGGTACTATAAAGGAAGAGATACTGTTTCATTTTACTTCCACGTGCATCTAAGAAAAAAGTGCCTACTTTCGATTAGATAGTCCATAATAAAGTGACAAATAAATGAATAGATGGATGAAGGAAGTTGTTTCATCTCTCTGAACCCCAGCTTCCTCACCTGTAAAATGGAAATTATATCCACCACATATATTTGCTTTGAGAATTAAATGAACCAACGTATGGATTGTTTGACATAATGACTGACCCACAGGAAGAGCTACTTATTCCCCCCCTTTGTTCTTAAGACAATATTACTTAAATTCTAAGCTCCTTTTAAAAATTCTCTTTGACCTATCTATCAAAAAACATGAATACTAAGACCCAAGCAAAGGGTTTCTCTAAACAAGTAGTAAATATTATGGTGACAGCTTTGCAATTCTAATTTATTCAGGCTTATGACTGTTAAAAGCGTAAAGAATTCCATATAGAAATTAGATAAGCTAAAAGAGACAATGGATAATGGTAGAGCTAGCATTTCATTAGCGTTGTATTTTCATCTCATGGAAGCCTGTCCAAATGTAAGGAATGCTGGGGAACTTGTGCTTCTCAAACAGATACAGAAAGGAGTTTGACTTTCATTCTTTCCGTTAAAGAACATCGTACTTCCAAAGGGAAAAAAAAAAAAAGAACATTGTTTAATGCTCTACATGAAATTCCATTTCCCAGTACATAATTATTAAAAGATACGTAGCTTCTGCATTATTAATAAGAATAAATAATAAGAGGGCAATTAAATAACTATCATTAATGACTTGTTCATTAATATGTTAGCAGTTGGCTGTTTTATCATGAAGAGAAATTAGAGTAAGATAGTAGGAAAATTCAATAAATAATAAAACAGAAAGCTGTGTATTGTGCCTCAGTTAATTACAAATATATCTGAATCTTAGGGAACACTAAATAGGAAATTTGCATACCAAGTACAGAAGTAGTTCAAAGCTAATAGGTGCTTTGTTACAAACAAAACTCTCTCCTGTCTCTTTGAGTTTAAGTTTGTTTACTCTTAGAAAAACTTGATTTCCTGTGTCTGAGGAAAATAAGCTTATAAAAAAAGATGAAAAGGCTGCTATATACACTCCAGTAAAGAGATGCTGACAAATTAAGTGTTAATGAATCAAAAACATATGGATTACACTTCACTTCAAATAGAAATGATTTTAGAATCAAGGGGGAGAGTACTTAGCAAAATGTAAGTAAGTCTTTGTCAATCTTTAAAACCAAAACTTTTATGGTATCTTCAGAAAGCTCTAAGTTATTCCTTTCCTTAGTAGTCACCTATCATTTTCATTTTATAGAAAAGATCAATCTCTCCAAGGCCAAACGACCTTTCAAACGTTTAACAATACACCAAGTAAGTTACAAACAGACATCCCAGAAGTTTAGAGATAAAAAAGATCAAGGGAGAAATATGTATCAATTAACCAAAACCACCATGCCAACACAGAACATTTTCCTCCACCCTTTGCTCATCATGATTTAAAAAACAAAACAAAAGAGAAATGTCAGCAGTCATATACCTTTTTAAATTATCCTCTTTCATCTGTATTTTTAAAATTATACTGAAGATTTATATATTCAAGTTAGTCGGCTCAATATCAATCATTGTGCAAAAATCAGAAATTCTATAATGTTAGCAGTTCTAATTACAGCCCACATTCATATAAAAACATTTAAATATTTATTCATTAGAGAGAGAGAGAGAGAGAGACAAAGCATGAGTAGGGAAAGGGCAGAGAGAGAGAGAGAGGGAGACCCAGAATCCAAAGCATGCTCCAGGCTCTGAGCTGTCAGCACAGAGCCCACCATGGGACTCAAACTCATGGACCACGAGATCATGACCTGAGCTGAAGTCGGACTCTTAACTGACTGGGCCACTCAGTTGCCCCTCATATAAAAACCCTTAAAAGATAAGTGTCTTCATACTTCTGTAGAATTGGGAATTGGTTCAGTCCAAGAAGAAAACAACACTAGATATGAAGTTCAGAATATGTATTTGATTATTGAGTAGAAACCCCTGTGTTTAAGATAATTGAGGTATACTTTTAGAATGTATTCACCAGGGTCCCTAAGATATGTTCTTTACTAACAACAACTATGAAAAATTGATGTTCCTTTTCAACGCAGCAAAGTCTGTGTTTAGCATCTAGTCTGCTAACTTCCCAAGGAAGACCCATTCATTCACATTCCTAAACTGATGCGAATGTCTCTTTCCCTAAGGATTCTGTTCTGACGTCTAAGCTGCTTATTTATTACTGTGGGTATTTGTTCTTGTGCCGGACACTTAGTGTAAAAGGCTTTTCGGTCATTTTGGAAGTGGAGCCTCCACAGGTAAATCCTGTGTTTATGAAATTCACTGAGATCACATTCAGGGGCCAAGAAGTGTTACATGTAGATGATCTGAGTGCCCACCTTTTGTTCTCTAGATGTAAGGAGTTAAAAAGATTCCTTAGCTCTTACCAAATGAGGCCCCTGCTTTCTATCTCCTGTCATCAAAGCAGCCCATTTTCCCTTTGACTGACAAGATTCAAGGGTGCTATACGTTGTAGTCACCATTCTGCCACCTACCATTTTGAATTCAGTTTGACTCCTGGTTTCCATTTCCACTTGGTTCCCCATTCCATTCCTGTTTTCAAATTTGGCTAGGTCTAATGTATCTCGTTATTTATCTTGCCCTTCTTTCAAGTCCCCCATCAAGCCTGCAAGCTTGTATTTCCCTGTACACATTCATGATTAGAGTCCCTTCCATAATTCCATTGTCTAGCCATCTATTAATAAAAATTATTCAAACATACAACAACAAACATAATAGTCTTCATCAGTTGCATCTGATAGTTCCCAGATAATACAGACACTTGAGAAATAGACCTGTTCCCCCTCTCTCCACTGCAGGTCAGGATGCTGAAAACTTGGTGGCATATAAAACACAGTCTATAAGTGATCATGGGATTGAGTTGTATGGAATAGTTAGAAAGTGCCGTGGATAATTTAGACCTTCGCTGAATAAACAACTCTCAATGGTGGAAAACTGAACTATGTATTATTAGATAGAATGCATTAAAAAATCAGAACTTTAAAATAAGCAAATTATAGAATTCAGTGCACGGGCCACTCAAATTCTTAACTGGATGAGTTCCCTCTTTTTACTAAAGCTTCAATGGCTTTCCATTGCCTATAAGAAATATATAGCCTCCACTATGGTGTACATTTCCAGTTTCTAAACTCCTTATCCAGGCTGATCTTTCACTTTCTTCCACCCTCTGTCCCTTGTTCCAGCCCAAACAAATTGCTTTCAGTTTTCAAACTTGCCTTGGCATTCCCTGCTACTCTACCTCTACTCACTGTCTCCTTCTGAATGGAAAATTCTATAAAGTGTCTCCACACCAAATCTCCATCAACATGTCAACATGCTTCCATTTTATCTATTTGCTACCACCTTGCCACTCGTGATCCTCACTGAAGCTTTTCTTCTTCCATGATTGTGTCCCCCAAGTAGAAATGAGTAGTGTTTCTAGGAAAACAGTGTAGTCACATCATAACACATCATGACATGTTGAATCAATAACAATGCTTAGGGTTTACCTGGCTGTATAATTCATCAAATAAATTCAGCTTTTCTTAATTATCTCCTTTTATTAAAAATTATAGATTGGTTGTAACCTTCATAACAGAATTTCATCAAGAATGAACTAAAGAACTCAAACATTGTACAGTCACTATCCAAGTGCACAAAAGTAGTACATAAATAGCAACACCTATACAAAGAAGACAAAGCAGGGTATGTGTCTTTGTGTTTGAGTTTCCTCTGTACACATTTATAAGAGTCCCTCATATAATTCCATTGTCTAACCATCTATTAATAAAAACTATTCTAACATATAACAACGAAAAAAATAATCTTCATTAATTGCATCTGGTAGTTCCCAGATAATACAGACACTTGGGAAATAGACATTTTAGGTTTTATGCTTTCCAATTATGCTACTTGAATGGATCTCTAACTTTATGGTCCACTGTCCCATGAGGCACAACTTTCTCCAACCCTTCCTCTCCATCTAACATCCCGCTATTTTTATGAGCGCTTCAATAGCCCCTTTTAAAGTGGTAGTTTCTTTAAGAAAATAATTACAATGTAAATTAGTCTTCAACAAATAGTAAGGCACATTTTGGAATTAAGCTCCTAAGTATTGAAGCTTGGCTTCCTGATATGTTTAAAACCATTACGTAAGTTTAACCATAGCCATTCAATCTATGTACCTAGAAATATCATTTCTTCTGTTGTTAATGAAGGTCCTACGGCACAAATTTATTAAAGGTATACGTTTGCATGGGATAATAATTGGGTCGATAATATTAAATTCATAGGCTCATTATTTAATTGCAAGGGCAAATTATGAATACAGCTTCTAAAATGTATTTTAATGAAAAACACTACATCCTGACCTAATCATATCAACCTTATGCTATCTAATTAAGGATGCAAAAAATCATTAGAGTTGCAAAATATTAGTTCCAATTCCATCAGGCTGCGAGCTGCCCCTTCATGAATATATATATTTTTACTCATGATAAATAGTTAATGAGGTAAAAATGACAAAATTTGCATGTAGGCAAATTAGTTTAATAGAATGATGTCTTTTCTGACTACTGAAAGTGACCTTTTCCTTTTCAAAAAAAAGTGGTTAAAATACTTTGAAATTATCATGTGGCCGTCTTTGCACAGATGACAAATTATATGTATGAACAATATAAAAATTACCAAATGCAATAATCCTAAATTCTCATCATAGTGTAAATGTGCTCTGCTTTTGCATTTATCAATTTAATAAAAGGAAATTAAGCATATTATAAAATGTCCATTTGTGGCAATTTTTAATCCAGAGCATAAAAATGAGAAGTGTGTACTTAATAGCTAGTAAGAGGGCAACGATCTAGATCAAGTTTTTAAAGTACAAAAATTCTAGACTACTTACTTGAAATGCTTTGATATTAAAGTGCCTGTTCCAATCTTAATTTAGCATTTTAGATTATAGATGATTAGTGTAAATTAAATGAGCATCGTATCTTGAAATTAGTACATCAATGATTCAACACGACTACCTTGCTTCCCTATTGAAATAAACTAAGCAAACAAACATAAAACAGGTGAAGAAGAAGAATATTAAAAAATTAATTATAAGTAAGAGGAAATCTTCATAGTATAAATGCCAGGTCATGAAGAGACACAACAGATAAAATATGTATGTCTATTCATTTAAGTTTAGGGATATTTCTGTATGCTTAGTAAACATCGCCCCCACAGCAAGAAATAACAGGTGCTCTACAGATTTTCAAATGATTTGCATAAACATCACTGTGAATCTCATCACTGATGGATGCCGAGTCCCTCTACATGTTGGGGAAGAGACAACAGCCATTTATCTGGATATATTAATTTCTGTTAAAAGAATCTAAGCCAAAATATTTTACTCAAGACACAAATGTCTTTGATTAAATGATTTACTTTGACTGCATTTAAAACAAATTATCTTTTCTTTGATCCATCTCAGTGTGTGTACACTGTATACACTCTTCTCCTGAGTTCTATGGTTGTCTATCTTGGGTCAGCTAAACCGTTTTATAAAGAAGGGAATAAATATTAATTTTAAAGAGTTAAGGAATTTCACGATCTCCACTAATTTTCTTTCTAGCACCTAAACATTCTTTTTTTTTTCTCTCCCTTTTTATCCCCATCCTCTCCCCCTATTGTTCATCTGAAATCATTTTGGTAATCAACTTTGAATTGCTTCTAAATTCCTAAACTTCCATGTTGTGAAACATAATAATGAAACAAATATACTCTACCTACCCCAGTCACTTTGACGTTATTCTACGGAGAAAGTGTTCTTTGCTTAACTTTTAGGATTATTTAAACAATTTAAGCCTTCTTAAATTATGTTTATTTTTTAAGTAATCTCTACACCCAATATGGGGCTCAAACTCACAACCCTGAGATCCAGAATTGCATGCTCTATCAACTGAGCCAGCTGGGAACCTCAACCATTTAGGCCTTTTAAAAATTATGCTGTTGCCAAGCATTTTTGAAGAAGAAACCAAGATGAATATATGGTAAAGTGAAATGTGTTTTACTTCAAGTCAGGGACAGTAGTCATGAAAATGTCTGCTATAATGTTACATTTACCTATCAAATTAACAGAATTCAAAATATATTGCGTATGTTAATAGTAAATCGATGTGGAATTTTTTTAAAGCTGATATTTAGGTTCCTAACATGTAGAGAATGGAATGAGGAAGATTATATGTTCATTATATGGACAAATTAAATCTGTTCAGTTATCCATTCATGCACGCATTCATTTATGTACTGAATGAGTAGATAGTAAAAATGTACTATGTTCTGCAGACATTATTAAAGATCGAGAACACAAAGATGGAGAAACCACTCTATTGCACAAGAAGATCTTAGTTTAAAAAAGAAGAGGGGAACACAGGCAGGTAATTATCAATTTGTGTGTTGGAAGGGTCAGGCAAACTAGGTTTTCACAAAAAAGAGCTGGCCCTTTCTGAGAAGATCCCACAGAATCAACACTAGTTTTTCATGGAGTATCTGAGGAGCTGGGAGAGTGCTCCTCCAAACAAAGAGGAAAGGCTGGTAACATAAAACAGTATAACATATTTAGCAAATTATCCTTATTTTTGGATGGCTTAACGATATTTTAGTAAGAAGCATTTGGCAAGAGGCCAGCCGAGAAGGGAGGGGAGGAATGTGGATATAGGAGACATCACTGGAGAATCACATCAAATGGCAAAAAAGCGACCGTACACATTTTGGCTTTTATTCTTCAGGCGATTGGCAGTTACTCTTCAGGCGATTGGCAGTTACTCTTCAGACAAAGAGTTTATGACAGGGAAATGTAGGGTCGGATTTTCATTTTAGAAATATTCTAGAGAATGAATTAGTGGCCAGTATGATTATGTGGCAAGTCCAACTTGAGATTGAAGATAAAGAAGTTAGCAAAGTATTGCTGTTCTTCAGAAGTTCGGTATTGAGGTCATAGACATAGAGTAGCAAATAAAATAGGGAAGAGTCGATATTAAGAAAGTAAAATCAGTGGGACTAACTGGATGACCAAACTGGAAAAAAAAAAACTAGGAGACATAGAAAAACTCAGAGTTTTGGATCTTTGTGATTCAGAATAGATGAAAATGTCATGTGCATCATGGATGTGTAAATGCTACGGTTTTGTGACATAAGTGAAATGCATTTGTTAATTAACAATATGTGTTAAGTCAATATTCTTTGGAACATACTAGGTTTTAGGTATCTTTGGGGCATGCACTGGAAGATATCAAGTAAGCTGCTGTAACTCAGAACAGAGGTGTACACTTGAGATACACATTTGATCATCTTCAGAAGGATGGAAGATGCATTCCAAAGGGGGTAACAAAAGGATAGTGTGTAGAGTAAGAAGAGAAACAAAAGAAGTACAGAGCCCTGAAAGATACTATCACACAAGAGGCTGATGGAGCCACTGAAGAAATCTGTAAAAGAGATTACCAAAAGAGGGAAGAAAATCAAGAGGACTAACAAAGGCATCAAAGGAGAAAAACAGAAATAATATTCTCTTCCTCTTGTTCTCCCAAGATGACACTGAAGTCAACAATTATATCACATATGGGAAATCTGTCACTAGCTTCTTTTATATTCCTCACAATACTTGTGTAATTTTGCCCATTATATATACAGCAGGTATCAATAAATATTTCTGTAAGAAAATAACACTGCTGCACTCTAAGAACCACCTGGCCGTGTTTCCTCATTTCAACTCATAAAAAATAATCAATACACAGTTGAGTTGCAAGTTTTGTATAGTGATGGCAGTCAAATTCAATAATAAATGGCTTCAAGAACAATGTGAGGAAATTTAACAACTTACTGATATGCTAACAGAATGAGTTTCTCTTGTGCAGTCAAAATACAAATCTACTTCAAACCAACTCACCTTCCTTCTGTTACCATTGATTCCTCTCCATTGCTCAGACCTTTTCACTATGTTACTGAGCTCCTGATTGGAAATCTCCAAATCATACGGTATGAAAAACTTGGTTTCTTCACTATGGATGCGTTGAAATACATCCAATATCCAAGAATCATTGTGCAATCTAAGAACAAAACCACCCGTTACTTTTGTTTCCTAAATATTGTCAACTTTTTTCCCCCAAAAGTGTTAAGCAATTTATGTTTCTTCTATCAATTTCTATATATTCTATTCTAGTTCATCATTCCCATTTATTTTTCAGGAATTATTTGACTAAGATTCCAGAAATAATTTAATAATTTCCTCCACTAAACATCGAAGAATAATTTGGGTTTTTGTGCAATTATCTCCTATAAGGCTACTATTTCTGACTTTTGATGTTTAAGCAATAGGCTGTAGAAAATTAAGAAATATTTAGTCATTATTTTGTATTATGGATATCTACATTAATTCAAATGTGAAGGATTTGTCAAAGGAAACTTAAATTTGGATTTCTTTCTTACTGGTTGGTTTTAGTCCCCCTTTGGTAGAAACCCCATTGGACCAGCTCCGTTGGAACAGAAATTTTGCTGAGTTGGTTGTTTTCCAACATGAAGAATAAATGGACTGCTTTAGCGAAGTACCTAAATGGATAAACCGTTCATTTAATCATTTCTCACTTCCCAAAACCACTCCAAATATTAATTTAGAAATGCGCCGCTTTTCTTGTGACACTACCAAAGTGACAACAAAGTATCTTACTGAAAAACATTAATACTTCATTAGTAACATTGAGGTGAGTATTATAAACATCAATTAGGCCAATGCTTATAACATTTTTCCACTAAATATGCTTAAGTTCAGAAAAGAGAAATGTATTGTATTTCTGATTGGTCAGTATATTTGCTTTAATAGCATATACTTTGTCTTGTAAAACTTTGAACAAAATTGAAACTCTAGGGAACTATATTTATCCTGTGACTTAATATACTCTTGGTTCACCATGTATACCTCGAACTAGTTTAAGAAGTACAAAATTGTTCCACTAACAGTCCGTAGGCCAAGTCAAGAACCCTAATGCATCACAGTATCAATAAACTACCCATCTGAAAAATTATTACAAAATGCCCAAGTTATGAATTAGAGTACCAAGATAGTTAAGCATTACATGGGAATGCCTTTGTATGCAAAGTTGAGAATTATTAGGTCTTTAATTTCCATAATCAGGATAATTCTATTTTGCTTTAAATAAGATAGATAATTAAAACTAAAATTTATTGAGTTCCCATTATAATGGTGGTGTTTCACATCCATTATTTTATCTAGCTTTCCTTTAATGATGTCTTTTACATAATAGAAAACTGAAATTAAAAAAAAAGATTGACTTGTTGTTTATAAGTAACAAAGACAGCATTTAACCCCAGAGTTAATGCCAAGGTTCCTTTCGTTCCATCATCTGACTCTTCAGTGAAAATAACCAATACAACATATATCGTCATTTAAAGAAATCTATCTTGATTCTTTCCAAAAGAGGAAAATTGATTGGTTGACCCTACTAGTCCTACGTGTCTTTTATTTTCCCCCTAACTATTTTGCGCTCATCACAGAATGAAAATAAAAGCAAAATTGCCAGCCAGTGTCACTGATGGCCCAAGACAACCCATCTGGCTTGGTACCGTCTTGAAATTCAACTACCACTCTTGCTGTGCTTTGAGATTCTAGGTTGGCCATTTGAATGATTTGCTAGTTGTCTTGTTAAACAAGAACTAGACTTTACCATTCTCTTAAGCTTGTTTAATGTAACATTCATCTTTTTCTTTTAATGGTAGTGAGATTTAATGTACTTAAATTACTGTCAATTTGCTGCCATAAACATTTTCTATATGAAGATTTTAAGTGCAGGATTTATCAACAATGCAATTAACTTTGAATTAATTAGGAATCACAGTCCTGTTTCTGCTAGCTTCTGTTCCTTTTGCCCAGAAAATGTCTGTCCTCTCTTTATATCTCCTTCATTTTGTGTGAAAGAATAATTATGTAAACATCCAAGCCGGGATCTACAGGATGGTACACAAATGTTTGAACAGAGAACAAAATGGCACATTAGAATGTAGAAAGCTGTACAAAGATTAACTGCATTTTTGTTTTGCTTTTACATTTTTCTTGCCATATTGAGTGGCATTTTCCAGTGAAAAGGTTTTATGATGGGTTGTGAATGAGTCAACTTACCAACCATTACTAGTGTTTACCATATTTTCCAGGTCTATAGAGCCAGTTCACACACAAAAGGAAAAAATGTCTGTAGTTATATGTGAAAATTTTTAAAAATAAATGGAGTGTTGATAACTATATAATTCATTTGATAATATAATCAGTCAAGCAATATAACATTTACCCAAAAGTGAGTTATTTTATCCATTTGGATATTTAGGCAGGCCATATTGACCAAAGTTGTTGCGTATCCTAAACTTTCACTTCTCTGATTCTCTTTAGAAAGCTAGAGAGTCCAGCTAAATGTTAAGTAAATTTCTATAAAGAAATTCAATATTGAAATAGTTTCAATTGCATAAATAAACTGGGCATTGGGAGACATTGATGAGAGAGAGAGAGCAATTTCTCTGACTAATTTCTCTGTATAAACAACATTGGAGACAGTCAATGAAATATGGAGTTTAAAATTTCATGATCATAGCTAGTAATGAAAGTTTATTATTCTTGAATGGGTCAGAAATAATACACACACACAGATGCACGTTCAGTTTCATGCATTTTCTGCCATTGTAGGTGTGTGTGTATAAAGATCGGGTTGAATTATATAAAATTGAACACACTAAAAATCACTAGATGAGAGAAGAGAAAGAGAAACATGGAAAATTTTTAATTAGTGAAATTAGGAGAAGATTATGCAAGTTCATTGTATTATTTTAGCAATTTTATATGTTTTTATAGGTTTGAGTTACTCTTTAATAAAAAGCCACTATTTTATGATAGTCTATATCATTACATGATGATGGTTACAAATTTGGATTTCTTTTAACAACACAACCATTCTAAGTGTCTGAAAATTTTACAATTTTAAATTATTTCTTCAAAATGTAATTAAAAGAGAAACTGTATTCCACCTGTCCGAAAAGCCTTAGGCATTATTGTTTATAGAAATAGGTCACATATTATGCCACAGGTTCTGATGATGGCCAATGAAACAAAGTAATTTACAAAGTCCTCTGCCCTGTGTCCTATATTTGAAGCAATTCATTGCCTGGTGAATGGCAGAAGCTATTATGTTTGGTTCACATCTGAATGTGGGTCATTTACAGAAACCTAGGATGTGACATTTCTTTTAAAGCTAAAAAGGACAAGTGTGAACATTTAGCTAATATAGTATTTTAAGGGTCATGAGAAGGATGGAGTCTATAACTTAAACTAGCTCTAAAAGAAAAAACATATATATAAATTTAAAAGAATCAAATATGATTGCTTCTTTTTAACTCCAAAAGTTACAAATGAGTTTAGCAGTATGGCTTTTTAAATATTGTAGTCAATTTATTCATAAAACTACTTACCTACTGGTGTAAGCACATAAGAATGCTTCAGGTATAGCTCTAAATAGCATATGCTTGCCAGGATTTGTTCTTATTTTTTTAATTACAAAAAAATGAAGTGTGAAATTTGTTCACATATTCTTTTTTACAAATGTTTATTTATTTTGAAAGAGAGAGAGAGGTGGGGGAGGGTAAGAGAGAGAGGGAGAGAGAACCCCAAGCAGAGTTGGCACTTCCGGTGGAGAGCAAAACACAGGGCTCAATCCCAAGAACGCCATGACCATGACCTGAGCCAAAATCAAGAATTGGATGCTTAACCGACTGAGCCACCCAGGCACCCCTCCTCACATATTCTTTAGCAGACTTGTTGAACACTTAAAATGTATGTGGTCTCATGTTTCTAAGGGGACAATCATCCTCTTCATTTGCTCCTCATCAATTTATTACCTCAGCCAACATATATTCACATATGCCTACCAAACATCAAATACTTGGTAAATACAAACAGTAAGAAAGGGGATGAGGATCCCAGGAAGAGGGTGGAGACAAGCATGGGTGGGACCCTGAAGGCTGCAGAAAAATGGTAGAACAATGAAGACAGCATAGAGTAGTAGGGTAGTATAATGTAGGGAAAGCAGGGCCCAGGTCAAGAAAGCTCTTATTGTGAGAGCGATGGGCAGCCATTATGTGGATTTAAGACAAGCCTTGATATAAAACTTTTTAATTAAAAATCATTCTGGTTATAGTGAGGAGAATAGATTAACAGGCGCAAAAAGGAATATAAAGAGACTAGTTGGAAGACTAACATTACAGTAAGTCAAGGGAGAGATCAGGGCATATTGGAGAGGGAAAGGAGTCTATAGATAGAACAAGATGGGCAAATTCAAAAGCTAAGGAATTATCAGAACCTAGAAAGGGTGAGTGGAGGGTGAGAGAGAGGAAGAGTATGAGGACAGAGTTCCTTCCTCCCTCTCTTCTTTCTTTCTTTCTTTCTTTCTTTCTTTCTTTCTTTCTTTCTTTCTTTCTTTCTTTCTTTCTTTCTTTCCTTCTTTCTCAGAATTGGTTTAGTGATCTTGTCATTTACTGAGACATGGAGCCCTAGATAAAGTGATTTGAGGGAGAAGATAATGAATTTTTTTCAGAATGTCAACTTTGAAGACCTATTGACATATATATGTGGAATCGTCAAAGTTAATTGAAAATTCTAAATTATTTAATGAAATTTATGTATATCTTGAAAGAACTGAATATTAGAACTAAACCGAGCTGCATAAATTACAAATCTGTTAGAAATATACTATTTAAATCAATTAAGTCATTACCAAGAAGCAGATCAAAATTTTACTTTTTTATTTTTAAAGAAAAAATTTGAGTATAGTCGACACACAATGTTACCTTAGTTTCAGATATACAGTAGAGTGTTTCAACTTCTTTATTTATTTTTATTTTTTTCAATTTTATTTTTGAGAGAGTGCCAGTGGGGATGGTACAAAGAGAGGAGGATAGAGGATCTGAAGTGGGCTCTGCACTGACAGCAGCGAACCTGACATGTGTCTCAAACTCAGGAACCATGACATCATATACTGAGCTGAAGTCAGAAGCTCAACCAAGCCACCCAGGTGCCCCTGTAGGCAGATCATTTTTACAGGAAAACCCAAAGTTTAAAGAGCCAGATGAACCAGAAGAACTACAGTTGCATCAAATACACAGCATCAAATCAAATTCAGCTGTGAGGTCTTGATCACTGGGAAAACAAAGGGCTGGTGAGAGGTCCTGACTCATGATCAATGTTAATGACAAAAAAAAAAAGAGGTGCTACTGAAGCACTTAAGTCAGACTAAAGGCTGAGGCACCTTCTACCATTTGTGTCCTTGCAGAAAGATGGCTCCTTTTTCAGCATCTAAGCAAGCCGTATATAAACCTACTCACCAGATGAATAAAGAGAAAAAATGACTTGCACAGAGTGGTAGAGAACAAAGATTAGGGCAAATGGAATTGAGCTTTGGAGACACCACATCATAGCAGAGAACTGGCAAAAAGAGTTACAAAGCCTTCTGACATGTTAGCACTTGTCTGGGTCCTCTGGACTTTTTGGATACAGTGCCTATACAGGCTTTGCATTTATTCTGCTGTGCACATGATTGCAGCCCTTTTGACTCCTCCTTGCACATTGCACTGTAATTTTTTGAAGTTGGATATTGCCAAAGAATTCAAATTCAAAATCTATTCTCATCACTTAGATAAGTCAAATTAACACACATGAGAGCTGCGTGTATGTCTTTTTCACACCTCTTCATTATATTCTAGTGAAGAGTTCAAAATGAAAAACACTTAGGGACTAGAGTCATTTGAACTTCCAGCCTGTTTGTCACATTTTATTTGAAAGGAGTGTGTCTTCATTATTAAGAAAATCTATTCCTTTATTCGTGTTTTTATTTCAACAAATACTTGTCGCGTTTCTATTGCATTCTTAGACACTTGTCTGGGTACAGAGAAGACAACACTGAATTCTAGAATCAACGCCTTTGCCCTTTGCAGTCCAGAGTTTCCAGTTATCTTGCCACTACATTTCCTTTTTATTCTGATCTGACTACTTACGTAACATTTTAAATGCATGGTTTGAGAGTTTAACCTGCCATTTTATGCACATGTAACCCTCATTATTTTGTAGAAGCAAAGTAAAATAGTTGTTCTCTGTGTTTGATTATTTGTTTGCTCAATGATCTTAGTGATAAGTATGATAAAACTCCTTCACAGAGAGTTTTATGGATTACACAGGATACAACAGAAAGAAGTAGGGAATGACAGTGGTTCGTGCACATGAACTACACTATCAGAGAGAGATACTTACATAGAAGTAGGAAAGGCAATTTCTCATTCCAGTGGCCCAAAAGACACCCATGCAAGTGATATGAACTGTGCCAATAAGAAAGCTTGTACGTTGTCACTTTATCCAGGTTCACATACCTTCTTGACACCTGCTTGCCATTGGTCAAGACTCACATAACCAGTTTCCCGCAAGTTTGGGACGAAAATAAAAGTTGTGGTAGACTATTTTAGTTTCTTTAATCTTAGAGCTATCAGAAGAAGGTTAACTTACCAAAAGCCAATTTTTCAAATGGCTGATGAATGACTTAGACTTAAATGAGCACCTTTCATTGTATCTTTTCAAGACAGTATCATGTCAAGAAAAATTCAGTTTATCTCTGACCCAGTCTCTTGCCTGCAGATGGGGTTAGTTAGGGTAGAAATAGATCCTTCTACTTTCTAAAGAAAAGACAGAGGGGGAATCAGTAGATGGCATGAACTCAACTGCCCACACCAAAGAGCCCAAGGCACAGAGAAGAGATAGTAATGGCTTTTGGGTAATGAATGATCAATGAATTATCTGGACCCACAGCAATGCACTAATTTTTACAATCATTCAGTTTGCTGGAGCTGACTCAGTGTAGCATCCAAATCTTTTAAATAGCTCTATTCCTATACAAACATGTCTCAACACTCATGGTCCATTTCTGCCTGTTAGGGCATTGAGTACCCATAACCAGGTGACGATTCCAGGAGGTATGAAAATTGTTTAGCTATACATTAGAGAACTTTTAAATTTTTTTTCTCTACATGATAAATATATTTTGTTTTTATTTTAAAGAAGATCGATTCAGAAAGTGGAAATTTTTTATCATCTTATACATATTTCCTAGACAAAGAATATGCTCATAATATCCTTATCAAAACCTATCTTTAAATTATTTTCATCTAAATTAATTTTCCTAAGTAATAAGTGTCCGCAGATAAAATTTTTTAGGCTATTTGGAACTATTAAGTCAATAATTAGGAAGACATATCCACACCCCAAAAACTAATTAACTTGAGTACCAGTCTTTCAGATTCATGTACAGCTCCCAGGAAAAGCTTAAACAAATCTGACATTTAAATTGTGATTTCTCGTTCTCTGGGTGTTATAGAGAAATATGTAAGCAGCCAGTAGCTCTTTTGGACTACTCCAATAAGTGATTTAGATTGGAAGGATCCACATAATATCAACAAAGGCTTGCCTCAGAAGGGTTATGAGGCACGCGACAATGACACAAATGAAGCAAACACTCTATGAGGTATAAATGGTCCTCACAGTTTTTCGTCATACAAAGGCCTATAGCTGGCCATCTAGAAGTCTGGTCAAAATGTAAATTGTTTAGAGGTACCTGGGTCTTTCAGTCAGTTGTGTGTCCAACTCTTGATCATGACTCATGTCATGATCTCAAGGTTCATGGGCCCACATCAGGCTCTGCACTGACAGCATGGAGCCTGTTTGGAATTCTCTCCCTTTCCTCTCTCTGCCCCTCCCCCCACTCTCTTTCAAAATAGATAAGTAAATATTTTTAATGTAAATTTTTAAGAGAGGCTGTAGAAAAGAGAAGCTCCATTGATCACATTGCAAACATAAGCTGACAATTAAAATTTCTCAAAGTGAAACAAAATAGTACAACAGCTAATTAAAGATAAGTACCAACTTATAGAAAAGACCAGTAAAAAAAATAATAAAAGGTGTCTTGTTTAAATCTTGATACTATCCATATCAAATGAATTTTACATGGCTTATGATAAGGAGCTCAATGAACAAAATTCAACTTTACAAAAATAGAAGTAAATAGTTACAGAATTTCTGGATAAGGAAGGATATTTTTTTTTAATTTAAGATACATGTAAGTAAGTCTAATAATGAACCAAAGGCTTTACTGCAAATGAATTATAACACCTATTTGTCTAAACAATCAAAAAATATATTTAAAAGTTAATTGTCAAATGGAGAAAATACCTGTTAAAATATGACAAGAGAGTTAATTCTGTCGTATGTATAAAACTTGTATCACTCAGTTAGAAAAACATTTAGATACTCTTTAGAAAGAAAGGCAAAGGCAAATGGACATTTAAAAGGCAATTCACAAAGAAAAAACACAACCGAGTGATAAGCATACTAAGAACATTTAGTAACTAGAAACAAAAGAGAGCATATGTAGAAAAGGATGAGGTCCCATTTCTTTTATTAGATTAAAAAAGTTAACACATGATGCGAATGTGATTTGGTAAGATCCCCCATGCGCTTCTGGGAGTGTATGAATGCATTAACTTCTCTAAAAAACAATTTTGCCAGAATATGAAGTGTCTTAGGCACATCATACTGTCTGAAACAGTATTTCTGGGTCTCTAGGACGCTCTTCAAAGAATAATATAAAATGTGAACAAGACCCTGAGTCTTTAAGAGTTCATCAGAATTATTTATAAGATGCACAAAAATGAGAAACAATCTATTGTCCAGGAATAAAAAAATATTTAAATATTTTATACTGCTTATCTGGTATAAAATAATGTGTGGGCATTAAATGTTCATGAAGTAAGTAAAGAATATGAAAATATTTATCATATCATATTAAGGTTAAAATCAACATATGGAGTTATTCTTACAGAATAATTTCAGCTTTGTAGAAATCAACATATATGGGAAAAATTGAAATAAATTTACCAAAAGATTAACACCACTTTGTCTAGATGGTGACATTATTGGTGTTTTTTAAATATATTTTTGACTCTCTTCTGTAGCATCAATTTATTTTCCTAAATAACATAGTCTTCTAATAATAAGGAAAAAAATTTTTTAAGATTAATGATTTTTTATGGCTATAAAATCCAGTTAAAATAATTACACTCAAGTCAAGAACTTCCTCGCACAGGTCAACTCTCCTACTAGAACTTTTTTTTTTTTTTCTCCTACTAGAACTTTGAGGAGGGAGAATTTTCTAGTAGAAATCCTTCAGTAATAAATTACTCAGGCTCTTGGAGGAATAAAATGCAATCAACCAAACTCAATAGGGTCCAGTCTGGAGCTTCCATAGCCAGTCTTTACAATATAGAGCTTCCAGTGCCCAGACCTAGACAAAATTCTCTTTTAACAGCCTACACAACAGACTTGATCTCCTTTGTGTTCCTGTAATACCAGCCACATGTTTTGACAAGACTGATCCAAAAGCCCAGAAGACTTAGGATCACTGCCTTAATATTTGGATTAAGAATGCTAACCTACATCAGTCAACATGCACAAATCCGTATTGGCATTTTTCACTAAGATGAGTTCTTGTGATTTCACATCTTTTTGTCTACTTTTAGGCTAGAGCCAACCCCACTTCATTTACCAGCTGCCTCCATTGGTGGCAGCGCTTGCTGTGTAGAACAGGGCCACTCAGCTATTCAGCGTTTTAGACAGAGACGTTGTGCAAGCATCAGTAAAGAGAGATCTTTCGGCTGACATCTAAGAGTGATTTTATGCCTATGAAAAATACAGGTATTTTCCCTGTAGGAGACTACTGTTATCTCTATCACTACCTAAAGAAATTTTGAGAACATCTGCTTCTAAACCACAAGCAAAACCTCAGAGTTACCGAGCATGCCTGTTTCTGATAGAATAGGATCAGAATGGAAGACAGTGAGGGGCTAAGTGAATAAAACTTGTTTATTCCTCCTGGACGTTTTCAGGCTCATTCTCTATAATGTCTGGATACTTCATTTACCTTTGTTTTTCCCTAATCATTTTTCCATCCATCACAGAACTCCCTACTCTTCCTACACACACTTTCCCATGGGGTAATCCTTCTGTTTTATTTTAAAGCACACCACTATTTCTTTGAGGCAGCAAAATATTAAATCCTATTTATTTGGTGCATAAATTCTATGCTTATTTTTTCCATATTTTACAAGTAATCTTGATCATAAAAATGGGATCCTTGGAAAAAGAAATGCTTGGTTGCAAACATTCACCTTATTTTAAGTTAGAAGAGATATACTGATGTGGTAATAAATGGTACATAACATTATCTGAAAAGTTTTTAATCCTACAAAAGACTAAACTATATGATATACTATTGGATTTCATTAGTTTCTCTAGGAAATCCAAGTCATTTTAAATAATAGAGTAATGTTTTGTGGGGGAACCTCTTGTAATAGCTACACACAGGCATCATCCTTACCAGGTTACACAAGAAAATGTCAGAAATCTAGCAAATGAACATCCTTGCCTGGGGCCACAGGACAAGTTAGTGGCCAAATGGAAACTGAATGATCAGGGAAGGCTTTCTTCTCTTCCCCAGGAAAGCAAGTGCAACTTTACTACAGCTATGTTATTGATCTAAGAAAGGAAGAATTGAGGAGTGTTCTTATCTCCCATTTCACAGAAAATTATAATGGCTATCATATGTGAATTGCCTCAGCGCCCTGCCACAAACCTCCACACTTTTGCATTCACCTTTATCTCTTCCCTTATCACATTGGGTGACAAGATTCTTTTCCTAAAATCCTGGGTTTATCTCCATTTGTGCTCTACCTCATATCTTCAGAGACCTCCTCTCTCAGTTACCCTCCCTTGCTTAGGCATTTGCAATATTTTTCCTTCTTTTAGAATTTTCATATATGCATATAAATATATTCAAATCATACCTGTGTTAAAAATCACTCTTTTTAAAAAATATATCTTTTTCTAACCATTTTCCATTTACAGCATTGTTTTGATATATAAAAAAAGAAATAAACAAACAAACAAAAAAAGCACATAGTCAGTAAATCCGACTCTATGTCCTTATTCTTCACTCAGCCTACTGCAATCAAGCATCTACCCTTTATAAAACGATGAAACTCAAGATTTTCTCCACATGAATTCACGGTCATTATTGTTTTCCCTGAGCTCTACACTCATCTATCCAACTTCTTATGATGTTTTTTCCTTTGACAATATTAAAGATACCTTAAGATCAATATGAGTGAAAATTCAACTAATGGGCTACACCCTCTACATGTTTAATCTCTGTAATCTCTGTCTCTGAGAATGCTACCACCATCCGCCATTCTACACAACTCCAAAACTTAAGGTTGTACTAAATGTCATCCTTTCTTTCACCTTTAACTTCCAACATGGCCAAAAGTTCTATTGTGTGTCAACTATTTCTTCAGCATGTCACAACTGTCCATTCCCCATGTCATTCTCTTTAGTTAAGACTCTCGCTACTCTGCTTAGATGATGCAAATGGCTTTCTCACTAGATTTCCCTTAGTTCAACCTGACCACTGTCAAATCCACTTTCCCTTCTATTAATAGAGTGATTGCCCCAAATTTAAAGTTATTTAAAATCTTCCACTATTTTCACTTTACCATTACAACAAATTCAGGCTCCACAACATGATATCCAGTATTTTTTTTTTTTTGAGAGAGAGCATGCAGGAAAGGGGCAGATGGGGAGAGGGAGAGAGAATCTTAAGATGACTCCATATTCAGCACAGAATCTGACTTAGGGCTGCATCAGCAGAACCCAATGCAGGGCTCACTGGCGCAACCCTGGGATCATGACCTGAGCCAAAATCAAGAGTCAGACACTCAAACTGAGCCATCCAGGCACCCTGATATTCAATAATTTTATCATCTAGTCCCTGACTACATTTCTAATCTTATCTCAGGCAACTGTCATTGTCCCATATTCTATACTCCGACCATATGAAAAAACTTTGGAGTGGCCAAATACGTAGTACTTTCTCATGATCATGTGGGTTCATACATCTCCTTTTTGCTCATGAACATGCTTTCTTCTTGTTTTTCTCAGCTAAATTATATGAAACCTCTGAAAATTACCCAAGGGTTATATTTTCACTGATGTGTTTGGTTCCTGCCCCAATCCTCCTCTAGACCTGTCTTGGTTCCTTTTCTCTTGCTCTCAGAAACTCTGTGTTAACCTTTTCCTAGACCACTTTTTAATTATGGTAAGAACACTTAACATGAAATCTACTCTCTTAATAAATTTTAAGTGTATAATAGAGTATTATTAAGTATTATTAAGTAGAGGCATGATGTTGTACAGCAGATCTTAGAACTTCATCATCTTGTATAAGTGAAACTTTATGTCTGTTGAAAAGCAGTTCTCTATTTCCCTCTCCCCATTAGACTGACAACCACCATTCCACTCTATGCTTCTATGATTTTGACTATTTTAGATACTTCATATAAGTGGAATCATGCAGTATTTGTCCTTCTGTAACTGGCTTATTTCATTTGGCATAATGTTCTCAAGCCACAATATCACATATTGCAAGATGTCCTTCTTTTCCAAAGCTGAATAATATTCCATTGTGTGTGTGACCACAACATTTTCTTTATCCATTCATCTGCTGTTGAATATTTAGCTTGTTTCTATATCTTGGCTATTGTGAATAATGCTGCAATGAACATGGGAGTGCTAATATCTCTTTGATATCCTAATTGTATTTCTTTTGGATAAATCTCTAGAAGTGGAGTAGCTGGATTATATTACAAAGCTATAGTAATTAAGACAATGTGGTACTGGTATAAATAGAGACATTTACACCAATAGAACAAACTAGAGAGTCCAGAAAAAAATCCATGCATATACAGTCAACCAATCTTCAACAAGGGTGCCAAGAATATACAATGAGTTAAGCATAGTCTTTTCAACAAATAGTGCTGGGAAAACTGGATATCCACATGCAAATGAATGAAATTGGACCCTTACCTTACATCACACACAAAAAGTAACCCAAAGTGGATTAAAGACTTAAATATAAGACCTGGAACTGTATAAATTCTATAATAAAAATAGAAGGTAGAAGGAGAAAGTTTCATGACATTGTATTTGACAATGATTACATGGATATGCAAATGGCTTTTAAAAATACAGGCAACGAAAGCAAAATTGGGTAAGTGGGACTATTTCAAACTCCAAAGCTTCTACACAACAAAAGAAACCATCAACAGAGTAACATGTCTTCCTAGCCCCTTTTATACTGCCTCAAATGTGTTGTTTTTCTCATATTTATTCACACACACATACATTCCTTGCCCAAATGAGTGAACTGGAAAGCCATGCCCTATGATATTCAGGAAAAAAGCTGAAGGATGATTCTTCTATTGGTGATTTTTCCAGGGGTGGGAAGAATGGAAAGAAAGTGAGTTTGAAGGAGGAGAAAAAGAATTTTACATAAGCTTCCCAGGAAATTTGCCAGAATATTACTGGATATCACAGGATTACTCCTTGTTTCTTGTTGGCCTCTAGTTTGAAGCACTAAGTATACTGATTTACATAAAAATGTGATCTCTCTATTATGGGGAACTTTTCCCTCAAAAGTCAATTAATTTGTCAGCTGGTCTTCATGATAGCTGCTACCAAGAACCAAGGACATTTCTATCTTAGACACGTAGGCATGGTTCTAACCTCTCTCTTTAACCATAGTCTCACAGCCTAACTACAGAACAAGACTGAGCACTCTGAAGACCAAAAAGGATTGAAGCAACTCACCTTAGACAATACAAATATAAAATCAAAGAAGAAATGATGAACAGGAGGATGTAAATTAGCACTGTGAGCATGACACCAAGAATTCCTGACTGCGTGGTTCTGACAAACACCCAGTACAGCTTCGCTGCGTCAGCTATAGGAGTGTCACCTTTTTGTGTCAACCTCTGAGAAAAGAAAATACAAATTTAAAAAACAAAGATAGAAACATTGATCATCAAGTGAGATTAATTTTATACACCAAAACCATCTGATGCCACAATTTGTTTTTAAATTAAATTTACAAGGTACTAAAGATCACCAAATCTTCAGCTATGTAAAGGAAAAGAACAAGATTTGGTTTGCATGGTTGGCCTCCTAGGTTTTTTGTTTTTTGTTTTTTGTTTTTGTCATCTTCCCTATAAGCTTTTAAATGTGTACACTCTACATGCAATTCATAAAATAAAAGCCATGTATTATTTATGTACTATTCACTTCTGAATTTAATGAGCATAAAGATATGAAGAAATTAAATATGATGGTGGAAAGATCCCTTTCTTTCTGTAGCAGATTTGAAAGGAATTTAATTTGTGCTATGCATAAAATAGATGGCTTATTTTAGAAACTTATAAAAAAGTTATCAGGCTATTTAATGTGAGCTTGGAAACCAAAGTTTACATCAGGTCAATTTAACAATAAGTCCTTATTAGAGACAAGGAAAAACATATCCTATACTGAGTTTGAAATAAGTACATGGCAACGAGGTCTTTAGAAACAATATTAAATGTTGAGGACCTAGAACATTGTCGTTTGACATCTTTGACCTTTGAGTTTTATAAAACATAAATGTTCTGTACTTATGACTCTTACGATATCAGGTGGAAGTAATATGCAATATAAATGTAAATAAGGTATGATTTCTTCAATGTAAGAAAGAAGAAAGAATTTATTCACTTTTAAACAAGTAATTATATAAGTATAGCATAAAAGGGCATGTTCAAAACTAATCCATATAACATATGTATAGATAGAAGCCTAGAGAGGTTAATCTGTATTTCCCCTTTACCAAAATAACCGTTACTATTTGGGCAATGGCTACAAGTGAGATCTTCTGACTCCCAACTGCCACTTCTTTCACTATCATGCCAAAACTTTGATTTTTATATTCTGTACTTGTTAATCAGCGTACCTTGCAGAATACAAATCTGTCACTTGGACTTTAGGCAGAAGATCTGTGTTGCCATATATTTCTCCCCTTCTAGATCTTACCTTCCTGCTATTTCTTAAAGGAAGAGAAATAGACACAGTTTTCCCTGATGAAACAAACAAAAAATGATATATATGTGATGCCAATCACATAATCTAATCAAAAGATGCTGATCATTCATTTAATCCGCACACATTGTTGTGGCAAACCCCATGTGTCATTAAGCTCTGAAGATAAAAGAGTGAATAAAATTGAACAAAATCCTTATGTTTTTAGAGTTTACATTTAAGTTAGGGGTGGTGGAGGGGGAAAAGGAAGTGACAGTAAACATGTAAGGAAGATTAAGTAATACGTATTGTATATTAGAAGATAGAATCTCAAAGAAAAACATGAAGCAGAAAAAAGTATAGGAGGGATGGAGGTGTATTATTAAATACTGCAATCAGAAAAGGTGTCATTTGAACAAAGATTTAAAGGATATAAAGGAATGATGATAGGCCTACCAGATGGCATTCAGAACACACTGCCCATACATCATCTTTGTGTGTGATTCTCCAGCTAAGTTGTAAGTTCCTGCCTGGATCACTGGGGCCATGGCTGCTGTATCTTATATTGTACACAGAGCATAAGTTGTATCACTTCATTACAATCTTTATCCTCATTCCTTTCATTTTTTATATGTGGTACCCTATGTTTTTCAAAGTCTATTTACAACACAGCCAACAATACTGTGAAATGAGTAGGGTAGTTGTAACTATTTGTAGGTGTTATTACTTTTTTTGTGATACATACGAAGAAGTTGAAGACTGAAGAGGTTAACTGACTTATCCAATGTCATCTAGCTGACAAATGGCAGAGCTGGGACCAGAACCCAATTTCCCTTTGGAAATTGCTCTATTACTATGCTCTTTCTATTACTCCATGATCATTTCCAATAGATTTTCAAGAATGATTTGCTGAATGAAGACACTTGTATTCTACCTTTGTTTGATCTTGGTTCTTATGTGCCATTCTTATCTCACTATCTATCCTGAGGGCAGAAACAGTCTCAGACTTATTTTGTTACTTTTAAAATCCTGTACAGAGAGGGGCACCTGGGTAGATCAGTCGGCTAAGCATTGGACTCTTGGTTTCGGCTCAGGTCATGATCTCACGTTTTGGGAGTTCGAGCCTTGCGTTGAGCTCTGCGTTGGCTGCTTGGAGCTTGCTTGGGATTCTCTCTCCCTCCCTTTCTCTCTCTCTGCCCTCTCTTCCACTCCCACTATCTCTCTATCTCTCAAATAAATTAATATACTTAAGAAAATAAAAATAAAATCCTGTGCAAAGATCATATAGTCAATAAATACATGCTGAGCAATTAAAACATTCGATAGCAAATGCTTCCTCTACTTTTTATCTAAATTGGGGCTTAGGCACAGTAAGAACATATGAACTTAGTGGAATTGTTGTATCATCAATGGTGGTCCAGGAATTCACTGCCAGCAAACTGAGAGACTAACAAAATGTTATTAGCAACATCAACAGCCCCTCGATGCTTTAGCCTCAACCTATTCAAGCTGCCACATCTCCTTTTAGATTGCCATAAAAAAACTGAATCCAGAAAAAAACCCATCAGGAAAATAAGGTACCCTCTCTCTTGGCTGGCTTACCAGAATCAAATACAAGTGATCCTCAGGTTTATCTGCTAAAAGGAAGCGCTAAAAGAACCAGAAGTATGAACCTAGGCAACTCCAATCTCATGAGTGACATTCAGTCTATGATAGCTATGAAGCCATGTGGAGCAGTCGTTATCTAAACTTAACGAGCATGAGAATCATCTGGAAGACTTGTTAAAACACAGTAGCCCCTTTTCAGAGGCTGGGCTCCTTCCCGGAGTTTTTGACTTCATGGATTTTGTGCAGGGCCTGAGATTTTACATTTCAATTTGCATTACAATTAAGTTCCCTGGTGAAACTGATGCTATTGGTCCAGTGACCTCGTTTGGTGAACCACTGCTTTAGAGAAGTACCTCTCGAACTCGGTGCACAGTACATCACTGGAGAGCATATTTTGTTTGTTTATTTTTAATATTTCATTATTTTTGAGAGAGAGACAAAGCGTGAACAGGGGAAGGGGAGAAAGAGAGGAAGACACAGGGTCTGAAGCAGGCTCCAAGCTCTGAGCTATCAGCACAGAGTCCAACACAGGGCTCGAACCCATGAACCATGAGATCATGACCTGAGCTGAAGTCAGACGCTCAACTGACAGAACCACCAGGTGCCCCTGGAGAGCATGTTAAAATGTGTATTTAGACTTAACTAATGGGACTGTCCATGTGCAGACTCCAGCTCCACTGCTCTGTGGGTTACATGTAGCTTTAAAGTTTTTTTAAAGACAGTAAAATTAGATGTCATCTGCAATGAAGCATGATGGATTCTAATTGGAGAATCAATAAGTGTGCAGATTGGGAATGAGCCTTCAGCTTTTCTTTCTAAGTGGAGAAGGATATGGGTGCTATACTCATCTATTAGAAACCACGTCAGCTTCCATCAGGTTATAGACCTCTGAACTGGTTCCGAGATGGCCCTGCTAGAGGCTACTTTCCTATAGATTACATCAGAGGCCCCAGAGTAAATTAAGACTGCTCATTTTGTCAGATGCCTTCAATAGAGTGGACCATCCAGCTATTAAAATCTCGAGAGGACTAGATGGAATACGGAAAGCCATTCCAGGAGGGATGGAGACTTTCCTCATGGTGAGATCTCAGAAGATGATAAACATAGCTGCTCAACCTCCCCAAATGGCCTCACATGTGGCCTCTCAGATCACACTCGCACCCAATCTGCTCAGCATGCACATCGGGCCTCTGGGAGGCATTGTGAGATGCCACGGAACGTGATCCTACTAGAATGTCATGTCGACAGCACTCCTCTCTGCACTTCCTGCTCAACCAGCCTTGAGGGCACAGTCTCCTCCTCTCTAAACTGAGGTCTGAGGGAAGTAGGAATGTGGACAAAGTCCTGCTGGCTCCAGCTCAATTCACTCAGAATCAGAAAGGCGGCCAACGATCAGGGTGGAAACACTTAGAGATGGGGTTGAAAACAAAACCACTTCTGAGCTGTCATCAAGGGGTTAGATGGTATTGAAGCTTCAGAGGGTGGTCACAGATTAGAACATGGAAACAAGTGAGCCTTCCAAACACTGATCAACTTTTCTTGGTATGTGGGTCGTCCCCCAGTCCTCAGCTGTGGGACTAGAAATGAGATACATTGGTAGGTTCAATGTGCACTGATATTAATTCATTTTAATCATGTTAAATGATCTACATGGTTGTAGGGTCAACTACCACACTTGTCTGCAGATTCTAAGCCTTTCGAGCAGAGGTCATTCTAATTCGAAATAAGCAGGCAGAATCCCCACACAAAGGCTAACAAAGCATTAATAAACTCAGTGCACTTCACTTCTAGTGTTGTTGAGAACAACCCAGGAACCCTGAGGAAGTGAAGCCCCACGTAGCAAACAAAGGAAAGGGAGAGGCCTCCTTAGTAAAGCATCTTGCTCCTTGTCACAGTCTGGCCCATGGAGCCAACATATTTGGCACCACCTAGGAATCCGTTAAAATGCAGAATCTCAGACTCCAGCTGCTGAATCAGAATTTGCATTTTAATAAGATCCCCAGGTGATGCAAGCACAGGAAAGTTGAGAAAACCTGCTGTAGCATTATGGGACCTGAGAGAGAGAAATAAAACAATGACTGGCTTTGCCCATTCTAGCTGTCGATCACAGCACCCAGGACACTAGCTTCATGATGCAGTATGAACAGCAATTTGGTCTTGAGTTCTAAAGCACGTTTTCAAACATTGTTAACGAGTCCATCAAAATGCCCCACATCTATGATCTGCTTGGCACAATGAATACAGTGTGAACACATGTAAACCAATTGTGAAACTTTTCTTTTTCTTCCTGATAGGAGAACTATACCAGTTGTAGAATATTATTTGATAAATTAAGATAATTTTTAAATGAATATTTGATCATATTGATTTATTTATAGTACCCATCTGCTCTCTTGCTTGGGGCTGTGTTTCATAGCCAGATCTACGGTTCAAAAATTTAGTTAAAATTCAGATTTCCTTTCCTTTCGTTAGCATCACAAAAGTGAAAATGAATGCCTCTGAACTAAGGTTTTCAATTTTATTTATTCCTTAGAATTGTCTGGAAAGCTCTTCTTTTCAAGTATATTTATTACAGAAGAGTATTAGATCACAAAGCAAATCAATAATCTAACCGATTGAAGGAACCACTGTATGATTACTTTTTTAATAAAGTTTGGCTGTGAAAAACCTTAGTACTAAAAAGTAAGTTACCAACAAAAAGTTACGAATAAATATTTTCTGTAATAGTTTTTTTTGAAAATGCACCAATTAGTTTGGATCAGATCTCCAACATTCTTTCTTGCTTATTTTGCAAATGTTCATTTAAGATGCTAAAAACACATCAATTGATAATAATAGACATCCATAATGTTTTGTGATGTGGAAGACTTAATAACTTCAATTTAAGATACGTATTGAATTGTTCATGATTCTTGAAACCTCCCATGTCAACTGATTCAGGCACTGAAGCTAAATTCTATGTCAAGAACTCATATCTCGATTATTTCACTTGACTTACCCCAAGGACAGCATCCACTATAAACACGGCCAATGGGTCCAGAACTGTCCATAGTCCCATGGTAATGATTAACTTTGACAACACATCAGGGCAGGAGCCAAACAGTAGCTGACAGCCCCATCTGATCAGAACCAAAGGAAGTATCACTGCATTCAGCATTAAAGGACCCACCACAACTACAAGCAACTCTTCTCTGATGTGAAGTGAGGAAGGTGGGTAGCAAAGCTCAACCGTGAAAGGGGAGAAATGGAATCTGTGGGAGAACAAAGCAAACACCTATGTGTAAACAAGAGAAATCATACAAGATGTCAGGCATACAAAATAATTTTTAATGACATGTTTTCTTTTATTTAATATACAAAAAAATGACCCTCAATACTGCCCTCAAATCAGGTGTTAGAATGCTTCACCTTTCCCTACCCCAAAGTACACCCCAATGGTTCACTTCCAGTAAAAAGCTAATACTATCTTGCCCCTGTTTCTTGTATCATAGGCAACAATAGAAAGAATATCAATTCTATCCACTGAGCAGAGCATTCTATATTCTATGAAAACTGCCCTGCAAGTAACACATACTGACAGGTAGGCTATTTGAAATGCAAAATATACCAGTGTACCTAGCAACGGGTCAACCTCTGCCAGAGACTGGAAATACAAATCTGCCTAGTAAGTCTTCTGAGTTTTAGCATACCTGATTAATTTTGCTGTGATTCCTCTAGACAGACCTTAAATACAAAGCAATACTTCTCTACTAACAACAAAAATATGGTATCTCTTAGTTGTTCTAAAAAGGACAACTTGACCCAACCTAAAAACCTAAGGGTTGAATCCAAGGCGTGCCCAGTACAGATTGATCCAGCTTTGGCATCTTTTTCCAATGCAAAGTGAGACTTTGTTGTGCTCTAAATTTTCCCTCCCCTGCATTTCAGCCTTTGTCATTCTGCTTGTGCTTCCTACTTACCAGCTCTCTACTAAAAAGAGTTCTTCATTTTATCTACTCCCTAACCTTTGCTTTGACGGAAGTTCTATGCTTCATTCCTATGCAGTTGTGAATTTCAAAGGAAGTAATGTGTGTATATGTTTTAGCGGAGTACCTAACATGGAGTAACAGCAGAGGAAATACTCACTGTTGCTGTAGTCATTGTCATGTCTCATCACTACAGTGTGACATGGAGCTAATGTAGGATTTGAGCCTACAGATCTAAACAATAGCCAACGAAATATCCTACCATATCTTTGGTCTTCTGATGCTTAAGAAATCAGATAAGCTGGGCTGCCCAGATATTTTTCTCACAGTCCCATATTATTAGCAGCCAATAAAGATAGAGTTTTTTTGTTTTTTTTAATTGAAAAAGTAAAAGAGCAGTTAACAAAAAGCAACTAGCTTAGCATACAACACTTGTCCCTTCTGCTTTGGAAGCCCTCACACAGAAGAAAAAAGGGAGAGAAAAAGAGAGAGAGAGAGAGAAGGGAAGAAAAATAATATCTAGGTGAAAATCCTCCCTTGAAGATATAGCAATTTATTATATGTAATTGTGCATATTCTACAGCATTCACATATTTGTGATTTAATTTCAAAACATGATAGAAAACTGTATGTGTGTCTATAGAGTATACACTCACATTATTTTTCATGGCATCTTAAAGTAGTTTGCAGTCCTCCTAATTGAAAACACACACACATCTTTACTTTTATCTGGAACATCTACATTTGGGAAAATGAATTTTACTTATATTGATTTCTATCTGTTTGTCTATCTATAGTGTCTGTGGAATTGTGTTTATGGAGAGATAACCTGTAAAGTGTCATCTTTTTCCAGGGTATAATGGCCCAGAAAGCTGCCTGGGCTTGAGTTTGGTAATTGTTTGAATTCAATCACTTTGCAGAAGAAGCAATCTTTGCCTCTCTGCGTATAGGTGATAAATCATACTTACATTACTTCTAAACTACCCTCAGCCTGAGTCACTCTGATAAAATCAAAACAGAATAAAATATTGTTGCTAAATTCCTTTCTGGATTCGGCTCAGATATGAGAACAGACTTCAATCTGCTCAATTTTCAATAAATATCGATGTGCCAGTTATGTATTTGTAAATATAGGCCCAGAAGATGAGAATGTAATAGACGTTCCTGCTCTTAGATAAAGACATTTTTTGTCTTTCCAAGTCGTACCTACATTTTAGGTCTTGTGCTAAATGGACGGAAAGGAGTTTTGTACTTTCATTTGGCCTATCAAGATGAAAATGTATCCCTTTGACTTTAAGGGAAAGGCACTCACTTTGTAACAGGAGTTGAAATGGCCTGGAGGAAAAGCCACTGGCTAAGGTAATGCAGGTAGAGTCTCAGGAACCAGAGGGAAGCCATCAGCAGGATAATGTACCAGAAACCCTGGCTTCGCCACTCAGCTAATTGAAGTTCCGAAAACACCGACACCAGCCCAAATTGGAGATGCTTGAAGAATTCTCTAGATCTGGTACCATCAGCAACTGAAGAACAGCTGCAAACAAAGAAATAATGAATCCTGGGGCGCCTGGGTGGCTCAGTCGGTTGAGCGGCCGACTTCGGCTCGGGTCATGATCTCACGGTCTGTGGGTTCAAGCCCCGCATCGGGCTCTGTGCTGACGGCTCAGAGCCTGGAGCCTCCTTCGGATTCTGTGTCTCCCTCTCTCTCTGCCCTTCCCCTGCTCATGCACTGTCTCTCTGTCTGTCAAAAATAAATAAACATTTAAAAGATTTTTAAATAAAAAAAGAAATAAATAAAAAAAAGAAATAATGAACCCTGACCTTATAAAACCATCAGTAAAATATTTTGAAATGATAATAAAGACATTGTGAAAGTAAAATTGAATGAAATTATTCCTGGAATGCTTGGACTCAAGTTATTCTTATTTCTTTTGGCTGTAATGGAGGACTCCCAGGAACATGGAAAGAAGCATGCACATGAAACTGGAAAGCAAAATCACAGTGAGATATCTCCTCACACCTATCAGGATGACTACTGTCAAAAATAAAATAAAAGAAAGAAGAAGAAGGAGATGGAAGAGAAAGAGGAAAAGAAGGAGAGGAAGAGGAAGAAGAAGGGAGGAAAAGAAAAAGAAAGCCATAAAATAACAAGTGTTGATGAGGATGTGAAGAAATAGGAACTCATGTGCGCTGTTGGTGAGAACAGAGAATGGAGCAATTGCTATGGAACACAGAATGCATAGCAGGTCCTCAAAAAATGAAAAAAAAATGAAAAATGTAATTAATGTATGATCCAGCAATACCCCTTCTGGGTATGTAGCCTAAAGAATTCAAAGCAGAATCTCGAACCGATATCTGCACACCCATGTTCATAGCAGCATTATTCATAACAGCCAAAAGGTAGAAGCCACCCAAGTGTCCATCGATGAAATATTATTCAGCCTTAAAAAGAAAGGAAACTAACATGTGCTACCACGTGGCTCAATTCAGAGAACATTATGCTAAATGAATTAAGCCAGTCATAAAGAGACAAAAACTGTAGAATTAATGTATGTGTGGTAGCTAGAATAGTCAAATTCACAAAGGTAGAGAGCAGAATGCAGTTTTCCAGGGTCTGGGGATGGGTGAGGGGTCTGATGGTGTAAGGTTTCAGTTTCACGAGATGAAAAAGTTGCGGAGATAGGCCACACAATGATGTCAATGGACTTAACATTGCTGACGATGGTTACATCAAAATGGTTGCGATGATAAAAGTTTATGTTATGTGTGTTTCACACCAATAAAAAATTTTTAAAGAAATATGAAAAGGAACTATTATAAATAATAAACTTATTTTTAAAAATCTTTAAAATCCATAATACATCCCTGCTTATCTCACCTACCCACAGTGATCCTTCTTTATTAAAATGATATTTCATTATTTGCCTATAACCTGCTAAAAGTTTAACTATTTGGGGGCGCCTGGGTGGCTGAGGTGGTTAAGCCTCCGACTCTTGATTTGGGCTCAGGTCATGATCTTGAGGTTCGTGAGTTCTAGCCCTGCATCAGGCTCTCCACTGTCAACACAGACCTTGCTTCGATTCCTCTGTCTCCCTCTCTCTCTACCCCCACTCTCTCAAAAATAGTTTATTTTTTTTAACTTAAAAATATAAAAGTTAACTATCTTATTTATTTTATTTTATTTTCTAATATAATTTATTGTCAAATTGGCTAAAATACAGTGTGTACAGTGTGCTCTTGGTTTTGAGGTAGATTCCCATGATTTGTTGCTTACATACAACACCTGGTGCAAATCCCAACAAGTGCCCTCCTCAATGCCCATTACCATTTTCCCCTCTCCCCCACCCCTCCATCCATCCCGAGTTTGTTCTCTATATTTAAGAGTCTCTTACGGTCTGCCTCCCTCTCTGTTTGAAACTATTTTTCCCCTTTCCTTCCCCCATGGTCTTCTGTTAAGTTTCTCAAGTTCCACATATGAATGAAAAAGTGTGGTATCTTTCTCTGACTGACTTATTTCACTTAGCATAATACTCTCCAGTTCCATCAACATAGTTGCAAATGGCAGGATTTCATTCTTTCTCATTGCCGAGTAGTATTCCATTGTATATATAAACCACATCTTCTTTACCCACTCATCAGTTGATAGACATAATTCCATAATTTGGTTATTGTTGAAAGCACTGCTATAAACATTCGGATACATGCGCCCCTTAACTATCTTATTTTAAAAATTGAAATGAATTGTTTCTATACCACTAAAAATACAGAATGACAATTTGAAACTTATTTTTTTCTTATTTCTTAACGCAACGCTGAAATTTTCTGTTGAAACTAAATTTAAAATTATTACATGCAAGGTGTTCTGACTTAGCTCTGGTTTCTTCTCTCTGTTTGGTATTGGGATCAAGAGATGTTTTCAAAGTTTCTAAAATTAGAGTTTTTGCAGGAAAGAAGATGAAGAAGTATCTGAAATTAACTGTAGAGGCAGAACTCATTCCCCACCTAATCCCAAGAAAACATGCAGGGAGTATACAAGAGGGTTCCCATAGCTTACTGACTAAAAAATATAAGCTCTGGACTCAAATGCCCAGAGCTTCTGTGTCTATGTAGAATTCCTGTTTATGCCTCAGTTTGCTCATATGGAAAAAAAGGGTAGTAACCCCATAACCCAGGGTCAGGGTAATGACTAAATTAACAGATGTGAAACATTTTGAACAGTGCGAATCCTGTGCTATCATCACAAAATAAGAAATACTCAATCTACTTCTTTGCCCTCTTTCCCCACCTCCAATATTTACCAGAGCTATTTTGAAATAGGCTGGCCTTCCATCAAGCCCAAGAAACATAGCAGTTGATATGATTCCTTTTATTTTACAGAGATATAAACAGGAGATGCATATGTTATGTAATTCAAGCAGTAAATATCAGTTTAGCAAGCCAGTATATGCCATCGCCAGCTTAATAAAATGTTGGTTTTGTTGAATCAGTAATTGATCTTTATAATAACTAGGTTCCAAATCCTGGATTAGCTTGTCTGATTCTATTCTAGAATATCTTTCTAGAATAATTGGGTAAACTCCTCAACTGAAAATGGTCCTGATTAAAAACATCTTACCAAAGGAGAAGCCAGTATGATAGTAAGTAGTTCAGTAACAATGATAAAACCAAAGCAAGGTGAGGCAGCATGAGAACATAAAAGAAATGGAATTCATAGAGAGATTCGAAAGATTGTATATGCAAAAGCTCATCTCTCTCTGAAGACTATTAAGTGTGATGATAATTGTACCATGAGAAGAGGAGGATAAATAATAGAAATAAGAGTCTTTGTTGGGGGGGACAAAAAAAATGACAACAGAAATAAAAAAACAAAACAAAACATATTGTTCTTAGAATTCCAATCCAAGACTTTAGCCTTTTGGTCTGCACAGGACTAATGAGGCATTGACTTTGACATTGACAGTTCCTTTGTTGCCGTTCATGTACGTAGTTTGCCATGAAGGTGTAGAGCATCATCTAACCCAGAACTACGTGCAGAGTCTGTACTGAGCATGCCTTTCAATTATACAAATGAGGAACAGCTAAACAGGAAACAGGCCCCTGAGAGGTTTTGGTTTACCAATGGTAATAGAGTCCTCATAGGAGGATTCCATTATACCTACTACATTTATCATCATGTGAAATGCAACCCAGAACTTTCTACACTCCTAAAGCAAAGTAGTCTGGGCATGCTCCTCTTCAGTTAATTATTCCGTTGCTGTTTTGCCTCTTCAAAGAGAAGAGAAAATCAAATACAGATTTGGCATTGTGTTGTTTGCAAAACACCAGAAAATCTCAAATGATGCAAAACAGAAGAGACAGTAGCTTATTTGACCTTTGAAAATTTCCACTGTTCTTTTTATACCCACTGATACAAATGACTAAGCAGTTTACGTGTTTATTCACAGAACCCACTATAAAGTCATACTTTTGCCATTAGTTTTGCTGATAAATGCTTCCCATCCACATTCAGATACACATCTTTGTTTCTGGGGCATTTGAGGCAGGACAAATAACACTAAAATTTCATTGTGTATCATTTATATCTAATTCAAGATACTCGATTACTTTGTACCTGGTTAACACACTTCAATATTTGATTTTACTTGTTCATTTAACCACGATAACTGTACTGTCTAGAACCAAAGAATTAGGAAAAACCTGGAATCAATCATTTAGAGTTTGAAAAATTATAGACTTCAAAGTTAGAAATTAATAAAAGAATTAGTTGATGCCAAATAGAAAGGACCAACAAGCTTGTTAGGTGAACAAACCTGGTTAAGTAGCGTCTTAAAGACAATTCCCAGATGGCAGGGATAGTCCGTTTCTCTTAATCATTTTGAATTTGCACCTGAAATCCAAGTGTGTTCTGACAGAGAATTATACCCACAATTCTCTCTTTATATGTTGTTCCTGAAATATATTTCATTCAAAAGATAATTCTGCGTCCGTGTTTCAACATTTTCTTGAAAGAAAGACTCTTTTTTATTCTCGTATACATGCAAGGCATATTAGAAAATGCAGTGCCATTCTACAATATCTTCATCCACATTTCAACTGTTCTTTCCTTCCCCTGTAATCTTTCTTGGTTATGTACAAAGACTATGACCATCAAAAGGATGATAAGTGGCCTCTGCCACTGGGGTGTGTAATACGTATAGTGGGAATTGATTTGTTGGTTATGAAGGAAGCCATAGAGCACACAGATCACTGCAAAATCACATTGAGGCCAGCAACTACTCCTCGGTTCATGCAGGCGACTCCTCTATCGCTCACGGGGTGAGCTGCCAGAGGCTGAGAAGAATGGTCAGGTCATCTGGTATTCAGCTATTAAATGAAACCTATTTCTCTGAACTTCAGCCACATTTCATATGACACACATATATCCCCCTTCCCTGCCCAGTCCTTATAGAGACCCGATATCAAACAAGATTTCTATGATCCATCAGTGTAATAATAAAAAAAAGACCAAAATTGCTTTACAAAAAAAAAAAAAAAAAAAAGCACGGAATGCATTCTTCTACATCGAACAGTGAACAGGAAGGAGTCCTTAGGGATTTGTATACAACCCAAACCCATCATTCATCAGCTGTGCATAATAATCCTTTTAAAAGGTCACTATCAATACATGGCACTAAAATTTCCATATTCCCTTCTTCTGGTATAGAAGAATACTAACCATACTCTAAATGTAGTATTTAAAAACAATTTTTTAATGTTTATTTATTTTTGATAGAGAAAGTGAGCACCAGCGGGGGAGGGGCAGAGGGAGAGGGCAAACCCAGAATCGAAAGCGGGCTCCAGGCTCTGAGCTGCCAGGACGGAGCCCCACATGGGGCTGGAACTCACGAACCGTGAGATCATGACCTGAGCCAAAGTCGGATGCTTAACTGACTGAGCCACCCAGGCACTCCATAAATGCAGCATTTTTTAAAAAGCAAGTTGCTGTGTTTTTTGTTTTTTGTTTTTTTTCTAATTTAATTTTTGTGTAATCTTTTTTGGGGGTATTTCTCATTTTTTCCCCTGTGTTCCATTTATCAAGTTTTTGAACACGGAATCCTCAGTGATTGGGAAGCTTCTTCTAAGACTTAATATTCAGCATTTCAGGGAGTTATTCTAATGAAGATATCAAAGAAACATGGATAGGTCATACTGTGTTAACACTGGAGAAGGTCTCATCAGATTCTCTCAGACTTTTGCACAAGCTGAACTAAACCCCCAATCAGTTAAGTGATTTGCCCAACTTAATACAACTGGTAAGGGTTTTCTGACCAGTGTCTCCAGACTTGCCATTAGGAGCTCTCCATCAGTTTAGTAAGATAAGAAAGTGTAGGCTACTTGAAAGGAAGCCCCTTTATTGAAACCTGAAAGAAGGAAAGGATTCTTCCCTTATGGAAGTTGGTTTAATTGGACACAAGTCATTCATTCAACAGATCATCATTAAATAAATGTGTATGTCAGTCCCTCTGATTATGTAGTAAGAATAATGTCAAATATGTTCCCCAAATATGCCCATACCCTAATCCCTGTAACCTGCAATTATGTTAAATTATATGGCAAAGGAGAATTAAGGTAGTATATAGAATTAAGTTTGCTAAGCAATTGAGTTTAACATAGATTATTATGGGTTATTTGGGTGGGCCCAATGAATTCACGAGGGTCCTTAAAAAGTGAAAGGGGAAAGCAGAAGAGAGAGGGAGACAACCAGATGGAGAACCAAAAGAATGGCAGTGTGAGAAAGACTTGTCCCAAAAGTGTTGGCTTTGAAGATGGACGAAGGGAGCCATGAGGTGAGGGATGAGGCCAGCTTCTAGAAGCTGGATGGAACAAGCAAGGAAACATTCTCCCTAGAATCCAGAAAATAAAACATGGAGCTCTGCCGACCCCTAAGTTTAGCTCAGCGAGACCCATTTCAGACTCCTGACATCCAGAACTGTACAGTAATAAGCCTGTGTTGCTTTAAGCCATAAGCTTATGTGGGAAAGCAGCACTAGAACACTAATAGAGATATGGGTTCTGGATTTTCACAGATGAGCAACATTGTCCCTCACCCACAGAAATTTCATTCTATTGGTAGAGATAGATCAGTGAAAAGACAAATAAAATCCAGGGATAAAATCTAGGGTGAGAAGTGTTATGGTGACACACAGAATGCTATAGGAAAACATAGGACGGACACCTATCTCCAACTGGGCCAAAGAAGACTTCTCTTCCAAGACCTGTGAGGTAAAGAGGAATCAGACAAATGAGAGGAAGAGGTATATGGGAAAGCCAGGAGGCATCCCATCACCCATGCAATGCTCAGGACAATAGAGTTCCATTTCTAAAACTGAAACTAAGTTGCATTGGGTGGAGAAAGTCCAAGTAGGTGAAGGGACCTGCTTGTGGAGGCCTGATTGATGGGTGCCATGCTACAGAATGTGGACTCCATACTGCTACTCTCAGTAGCCCTTGGAGAATTTAAAAGGGAAGGAGATGGTGAGGGATGCCATGATTGTGTTTTAGAAATACTGGTCTGGCTTCAGGGGGGAAATAGTTTGAGTAGGTTCAAACCAAAGAGGAGAATGGATAGTGACTTAGATAATGACCAACTAGTACTGCTCAATGATGAGCAGAACTGTAGAGCTTTCAGAAGTATGGGCATGGGTGTTCTTTGCTGTCATGATAACATGAAGGGTGGCAGAGGCACCAAGCTTCCTGAAATGTGCTTAAGAATCTCAAATGATAAAGATCTCTCCTGACCCCGACGTTAGTTCCCTAGGCTACTATAACCACAAACGGAGTGGTTTTAAACAACATAAATGTATTCTCTCACAGTTCTGGGGTCTAAAAGTCCTAAATCAAGGTGTGTTGGCAGGGCCATGCTTTCTCTGAAGGTTCCAGGGAATGGGGAGGAAAGATTCTTCCTTGTCTCCTCCGGCTTCTGGTAGCCTCAAGCATTTCTTGCCTAGTGGCAACAAAAATCCAATCTCTGCCTCCACTTTTACAGATGTAGCTGTCTTCCTTTTGTGTATCTGTGTCTTCACAAATAAAGACATCAGCCATATTGGATTAAAGACCCACTCTACTCCAGGACGACCACCTTTTAGCTTGCATTTACAATAACCCTGTTGAGGTACCAAGTCCTACAAATCAACGTATTATTGAGGGAACACAATTCAACTTTTAATGCCCACATGCCAACATCATTTGCCAACAGCAGCCATTTAGAGGAAAAGGGAATTAGGGTGGTGCAAGACAGGGGCAAAGAGATGCATTGGAGAGATATTTGACTAAGATGAACAGGACTTGGAGACTGTTTCAATTTGGGGTCCCAAAGAAAAGAATCTAAAATGGTTCCAAAGTTTCTAGCTCAGGTAGCTCATCCGAAGAGTGGATTAACATATTAGAAAAAAGCATTTAGTGAGTAAGAGGGAAAAATGAGGAAACAATAAGCTCATATTGACCTGCATATGAAAAGGCTCATGGTAATTTGCCCAATAGTCTATCGTAATTATGGAAGTGAGGTTCAGGACATATCAGAACTGGAAAACAGTTTGATGAAGTCACCAACATGGCAATAAGAAGCCATTAGAATGATTGAGACACACTGTCAATACCCAGTATGTAGAAATGATGCAAAAACTAAAAAATACATAAACAAGTACTTGTCCCTCAGATTAATATGAATGTTCTCTTTGAATGGAATCAGCTAACATGACCCTGAACAACATAAACTCAAGTACTCTTTGAAGATATGCTTTTCCTATAAATTGGTTTATAGCTGCAAACCCACTTAATCTAGACAAAACCCTCCCTCTTCATTCACTTCCCTGAAAAATAGTTTATGGAAAAGAGTTTTTAAGATAACTGAGAATTTTTCCCATAGACAGTAAAAACTGATACAATGAAAGTATACACACTATATAATATGTGTATACTATATTTAATTTACAGAGCCATTTTGGAAGACAGGTGTTTCTATACACATTTTACAAATGAGGAAATGAGAACTGAGAAAGTTCAAATTACTTGCTATAGATCATACAGCTATTCGGAGACAGAACAAAGTGAGCATCTAGATTTGAATTTAATACTAGTCTGATACCAAAACTTGTGTGTTTCCATGATCCATGTGGCTAAGTGCATGGGGCAGACAGGGTTGGCAGGAAGGAAGTTTAGAACTTGCAGGTACCTAAAACTTAGACTGAAGCTCAGTAAAAATGCAATTTGATATTAAAATTAATATATTTAGTGAGGATTGGGGTGCATGGGTGGCTCAGTCAGTTAAGCGTCTGACTCTTGGTTTCAGCTCAGGTCATGATTTCACGGTTTGTGGGTTCAAGCCCCACACTGGACTCTGTGCTGACACTGTGGAGCCTGCTTGGGATTCTCTATCTCCCTTTCTCTCTGCCCCTTCCCTGCTTGCTCGCTATTTCTCTCTCTCAAAATAAATAAACATTTAGATATAGATTAAGATATATACAAATGTTTATGTATATCTATAGATATAGATAGATATTAGTGATGCTATTCACTTAACGAAGGCAGGAATTGTCTTGTTCAGTGCCATATTCCCAGGTCCTAGCACCATGCTGTGGGCACAGTAGGTGCTTAAAAACAACCATTTGTTAAATAAATAATTTTTTAAATGTGTGGTTTTCTAAATGGTTTAGGTAAAAACTATGAGCTGTTTTAGTCACTTGATCTGTCCCTTTAACTTACCATTTCCAGATTCATATAGTCCATTCATACAGTCCATCCATACAGTTAATTGTTCGGTGCTTAAGAAATTAGAAAACCACCATTAAAACTTTTTAAATGGTAGCTGAGAAAATCTCATAAATTCACAGCAGTATATTATTAAATGATTTGGCTGGTAGGGACTCTTGGGCAAGTTAACTGTGGTACCATGTTTAAAAGAAAATGAAGTAAACTATGTCAACATAAAGAAATGCTTATTTGGAAAGAGATATAATTAACCAAAACAAATTATTCCAGAGGGAAGGGGACTGGGGAGGTGGACGAAATGGGAGATAGGAGTCCAGAGGTATAAACTTTCAACTATAAAATCAGTAAGTCATGGGGATATAACATATAGCACAGTGACCATAGTCAATAATATTGAAATGCATATTTGAAAGTTGTCAAAAGAGTAAATCTTAAAAATCTCGTCACAAGAGACAAATAATTATAAATTTTGCCTGGTGGCAGATTTACTGTGCTGATTATTTTACTATATGCACAAACATAAAATCATTATGGTGTATACCTGAAACTACTATAATGGTATGTGTCGATTATATATCAAGAAAAAAATGAATTGTTACAATACTATTATCATATGCTGATTATTGGGTTGATATAGACGGCTTATAAATGACACTGGTATCGGTTTTATTTTTTACCAAAGTTATTAAAATGCCCACATCTGCTATTGCCCTGTCATTATTTAGAGTATCTGGAAAAATACTTTTATAGAAGTATCTGTACATTTACAGATTTCACCAAAATGCTCTGAGTAAAATTGTTCTCCATTCTTTCAACTTTTATGAAACTTCATGAGAAGGAAAACTTCACGTTTACCTTGATGTTAGCATTTTTAAACTAGATTCCACTCCCCCCCACCCTAAAATTGTGTCTCCTTGGCCAATTTGGGTATTATACTTTTAATGTAACACATTACACTTTTACCAGATTTAATTCAATTTATAACAAATGCTTCTAATTAAGTTAAAAGATCTTTGAAAATTGCTAAATCTTCGGGGTAATATTACCACTACTGACATTGAAATAATTGATCATTCCCACTGAGGCACAGAAGTATGAACGTTCTAATGAGAAAACAAGGATTGAAGTATGTTGAAGGAGTCCAAAGAGACTCCCAAACTCTTTAGGCTGTTATTTCCAATGACTGTCTCAGAATGGGACCCAGAGCGGGGGCAGGGACAGACAACACTCAACCTAGAGCCTAAGAAGACAATGAAAGCAAATTTCAAAAACAAAGTCACCACTTGGAGCAAAGGTGAACAAGGTTCATTTGCCTTTCCAAAATACTCTTATTTCAGTATGCATGGATTTCTGTTTTACAATTTCAATTTTTGCCATTGACATTTTCTTGAATAGTCTGGCCTAGACTATATAAACAATGGCTGTAATACCAAAATGCATCTATTTTTCCAAAAGAAAGTCACTTAGAGCCAAGAATCAGTAAGTATGTAATTAGTGAGACTAGCGGTGGTGCTCCTGATCGAACACCACCATCAGAGCGGGACCAGAAACATAGTTTGGTTAAAGTTTTTATTGCAGCTTTGTGAAGGACTTTAAGAAGTCACTTACCTTTGTGGCCAATCTGTTAGTAAGAAGGAGAACATCTACCTTGCTGGTACTTGCTTGGCTTAATTAGTTAAAAATGTTTACAAAGTGCTTCCAAAGTGAAAATCACTAAATACTTTATGCATAATAGAAGCTTTATTAATGGCTGGAACAATAAAGTAAAATCAGTTAGCTTTGCAGTCACGATAATGAACTGCACGATAATGCATAAGCAGGGTGGCATAAGAAAAAAAATTCTTCACAGCTTAGTCATAAGAGTATCATCAGAAGGCTTCATGACTTATCAGGCTATGTACAGCTGCAGGTTGGAGAGAGGCAAATCCATATACAGGCTGAGAGCACAGAACCCAGTTAAAATCTTTGCTCTTCTATTTACTAGGCTGATGATATTTTGTGGGTTATCTATCTCTGGGCTTCAGAAACTTCCTCTAAAAATAGGGGTTTGGAATGTCTCCCTTTTGAGTTATAAGGATTAAATGTGAAAAAATGTCAGATTCCCAGGAAGGTGCTTGCTACTTTTAAAGAGGGGAAGGATTATTTTATAATACAAAGCCATAAAGTCACTCAAGCCCAAGAAAGCCATTTCACAAAATTGGCTTCTAATTTTGACTCCACTATCATAGGCAATGGAAAAACATATTCAGGAGGAATTACACTGTGATTCAACCAATGGCATCTCAGACACTTAAATTGAAAGCAAAAGATAAACCTTTAGATCTTTTCTTCCAAACCAAAGTTTAGATACCATGTACTAGATAAATAGTTTTTTTGTCTGTTTGTTTTTTGTTCTTTGTTTTTGTTTTTGTTTTTTGCAGTAAGAAGTCCATAAACAGAAATACAACCCAAATTATTAACAATAGTAGATAGGCTGAAAATAGGAAAGAGAGAATATTCTTGCAGTGTACAGAAGAGTTTAAGCGGAAGCTTGATAAACTATTATCATGTGTAAGAGCACTATGCCATGCTCAGAGTTTGTCGTGGGATTAAGTTTAATTTTACTATTTTTAGCAAAATGTGTGTACATGGCAAACACACTGTCTCATATCGTCTCACCCCAACACGATGGCATAATTCAGATATAAATCAAGTACTCAAGTTAAAATGAAGATGAAGACAAATTAGGAAAAAGCGATGACCAAATATTGACAAGATGTCTGAGGGTGTCATTCCTCTGCTCTGTCTAGTGTCTGGAGCAATGGGTAGCTCTTACTCATGTTCAAGTTTTATTCAACTGAACTGAATTGAAATGAATTGAATTGAACTGAGTTGAATTGAATTGAATTGAATTGAATTGAAAAATGCACATAGCATAATAAATAAACTTTACATAACAGTATATCATAACATATATATGTATATATATAGTTGATATGTGTCAAAAGAAAATTTATAGCACTGTTTTAAAAGTATGAATTTTTTAAATGTTTATTTTTGAGAGAGAGAGACAGAGCAAAAGTTGGGAAGAGGCAGAGAGAGAGGGAGACACAGAATCCGAAACAGGCGCCAGGCTCTAAGTAGTCAGCACAGATCCCAAAGTAGGGCTCCAACTCACAAACCAGGAGATCATGACATGAGCTGAAGTCAGACTTTCAACCTGCTGAGCCACCCAAATACTTCTAATAGAATAAATTTTTAAAATCAGGTGGAGTTGGGATTGACTATCAACTCTTTCATGCCATATCTGTGTGCACCTAAGTAAAGCATTTAATCTCTCCAATACAATGCCTTTAAGATACTTATACTTGTAATACTTATTCCAAATGTTAGTAAAGAAATCTGGAGAGAAAATGTAATTTTTGTTTCATAATAAATGCCCAATTAATGTTAGTCAACAGAATTATTTAACACCATCAATAACAATAATAATATTTTCCAAATAAATAATAATGAAAATAACTTAAATTTCACTCTCTTTTCCCTGATGTCTTACAGGGAAGTGTTCCTGCTGTAAAGATAAAATTTAAATCCTTCCAATTATGTCAAGAGAAGTTTTTGTAATTATTAATCCATATCTTCTTTTAAAACTTCTAAATAAATATCTAAAAATGGAGGGACCTATATCTCATAATTTAGTACAAGAAAATACATAATACAATATATTAACTCTTTTTCTTTCTAATTTAATTCTGAGTTGTTTTATTTAGCCACCTATTATAAAAAGTAATTTGTGTTGATAGCTCTGAGGAAATCTAGAAATTAAAGAGCTAATTAAATTTTTTTCTGAGTAATTTCTGAGTCTCTGTATCAATATATATATACATGTAAGTGTGTGTGTGTGTGTGTATGTGTGTGTGCACGCACACATATTTAAACATCTATGAATGGACAAATACTGCTAGATGTTTCTGGAAATTGAACTTCCATCACGCCTACTTTGATTAACCATTTCCTCTCGGTAAACATACCTAACCTTTAAGTCATATTTCCAAAGGAATCATAGATCATGCACCTGGTAAGGCTGAACTAGAATGTCAGAAATTATGATCAAGATAGGGAAAAGAAGTAATGAGACCTATTTGTTGTGAACTTCCTATTATGGAGGATCTTAAGAAAGTTTTTGCTATCTTAAGATAAAAATTAATAAATAACCTATCAAACATTTAAATAATGCCCCCATTTCTATAAATAGTTTGGCATCATCGCACATATTTAAATGATATTTTCATAAAAAATTTGCCTGAATATTTTCAAAAAGGAGCTCACAGACATATCTATAAAAGCATTACAAGAAAGGCATAGCTGGTAAAAAAAATTCCAGGATGTCATCATGAAACAAAAATATGACCACAATTTGCAAAATACTTTGCTGACTGAATGATGTATGTATAGTCCTATATTTCAAGGAATGCCCAAGTTTTGTTCATTGGAGCCCTAGCATATAAAAATGATAGTTTCTTAATCTTCCCACTTACCAAAGCACATAGTTGCAATGGGGACATCTGCAAATATAATGCTGATTAAAACAGCAAGGTAGATACAAGTCACAGAAATGTTGAGTTGTCTACCACCAAGCAGTTGTCTTCCATTCTGAGGCAGAGGTACAGCCAGAAGACCCATTGAAAAGACATCTTGGTGGCTTTATCTGTACTGAAGTCAAAGAAGTATAACAGAGCACAAGGAAATCCTGACCTACACACAGGTTGTAACTGAGGCTTTAGCTGATGATGTGGAGTTTATCCTTGGGAGCTGCTTCAAAAAGAGGGGAGGGGAGAAGTCTTCTGTGTTTCCATATCAGTCAGTTGGTGGCTACAGATTGTCTTATGGGAGGGGCATGACCTGGATGAGGGTGTTTCTGTGGCCAAGGAAAGTTCTCATAGACGACTCTGGTCTGAGCCATGAGCAGGCAATATTCCTGGCAACTGAGGAGTTTGGGTTTAACCTGCGGGGATGTGGGTGAAACACTATAGTATCTATTACAGTCCACCCCTTCCAATGCTCGGATCCATTTGCTTCTACAGTAAACTCATACCATCTAGGAACTGTTCCTCCAGGCTTATGGTCGGTCTTATTTCATGGGAAACTTAGTGGAGAGAGGTTGTTGGGTACAACTCAGCTGCACAGCTGAGGTCAAGGTTGTAATGAAACTTTTGATTACCCTCCTCCACCTTCTCAGATTCTCTTCATCCTGATCAGCACCTCTGTAGGTATAGATGGCTTGACCTTGCCTGGTGGCTTAGTCTAAATGGGGATTACTGATGTGTCCAAACTTCTAGATGGTATGCTCCTCTTAGGCAGTAGCTGTTCTCAGTTAAAGCTGGGCATGAGAAGACTAGGAGATACCTCAAATGGATCACCAGAAAAACAAACCTATTATTCCCCACTCCTGTTGCCTATTAGCTTCTCCACTTCTCCTAATGATAAGGGATGATTAACCATGCAGGTAGTGATGACTCCTTTCTTTGCTCCCTGGTCTCCCAGCATGAGGAACCTAATGTGACCTGGTGGTGGCTATAGCTAAGAGGTCTGTGTTCCCAGATGGAAATGTTCACCTCTTGGAAACCAGGGCCACCAATGCACCAATGGTAAGAAATCATGAAGCTGTAAGTCAGCTGTTCATGTAGCTTACTTTAAGAATTAAGATCACATCAAAAACTGATAAGTGGTATGAAAAGGACAAATAAGGATAATGTGATAGAATGTGACTATCTTTGAAGGTGGCATTGATGAGATCTGAATGAGATGGAACCAGCTGTTTCCCTATCAGATTAGATAGAGTGATTGTGTCCTTGGGTCAAGCCATCCCTGAGGCCAATAAGCCAGTGGGCCAGGTCTACTCTTTATCTTCTACCTCTATTCACACCTACTTTTCTTTTGTATGCCATGTTCAGGAGCTGGGGGTGGGGTGAGGAATAAGGGGAAACCTCTTTTTTTTTAATCAATAATTGGGCTTTTATGGACCATACAACAACAATCAGTTGGCTATCTAGAAGTACTTTCCAATCCAAAAATGCCCCTTGCCCACCTCCAACTGTAAAGATGTTTCCTTCTCTTAACTCCCCCTCACTGCCGAATGGCTCTCTGACCCAGTTCTGGGCAATGAAATGCAAGGAGAAGGTTGTTGAAGGGATTCTGAGGGATTCTCCTTACTAGGAGATTTAAAAACCAAACTAGCAAAAACTTAGGTACTTTGCTCTTCTGGCTTCTAGTGATTTGAGTGACATCATCAAGGCAAAACAAAATGATGTGTTCTGCTCTCTCCCTCTCCACTGGCCCTTCTTTGAATGTGACCTTGATATTTGGAGCACTTGAAAAGATGAGGGCTAGAAAGAAAGAATCACAGAGAAGCTGAGCCAAAATCCTTCCTTCGAAAAGCTACTGAAACAAGATCAGCAACTGCCTTCTTACCTGCTCCTCTTATGTGAAAAAAAAAAAAAAAAATGAACTCATTGTGTAGGCCTTTGGTATTTGGCTTTTCCTTTATTAGTAATTTTAAAGAGTTCTTTGTTGATACTGACCACACAGTACATTTAATTTCTAAAATGTTGCGAAACCTCAAATAGGAATGAGCAGTAAATAAAAATGTACCAAGTAAACACAATTAAGGGGAATTAAAAAATATCATAAGGGGCGCCTGGCTGGCTCAGTCAGTTATGAGTCTGACTTCAGCTCAGGTCATGATCTTGCAATTCATGAGTTCTAGCCCCGCATTGGGCTCTGTGCTGACAGCTCAGAGCTGGAGCCTGCTTCAGATTCTGTGTCTCCTTCTCTCTCTCTGCCCTTCCCCTGCTCATGCTCTGTCTCTCTCTGTCTCTCAACAATAAATAAATGTTAAAAAATTTTTTTAAATATCATAAAAAGCAAAACACATCATTTTGTTTTGCCTTGATGATGTCACTCAAATCACTAGAAGCCAGAAAAGCAAAGTACCTAAATTTTTGTTAGTTTGGTTTTTAAATATTCCATAAATACTTCATTGAATGATAGAGGTCTAAAAAAATATTTGAAATACATATTGATCTAGCTGCTGAAGCTGTGGTTGTTGGCATGTGTGTATATATATCATAGGTGGTAGGATGATTATCAGATGCCCACACTGAACATATCATGAGAAGCAAGTATCATTTAGAGAGGTTGCTATGATATTTCCTAACACAACTTTTGCCAAACTGAGCATCTGAGTGTGTGTGTCTGTATGTGTGTGTGCGTCCGCCACAGCCCTGAGATTGCATCTCCCTGGAGATCAATCACCAGACATGCACACATAATAAGTTTAGACACATGGTGAAAATAGATGATGTGAAATGTTACATTTCCTGTACTATTCCTCACAACCATGACATTAATTACTAGGTCCAACTTGGTAGGGTAAAAATACCCACTCGACAGGTAATTAAGGAGTACAGTGTATGAAATAAAAAGGTTATTTTATGATGTGATAAAAGTGGATAGAATGCTTGATTGCTCTGAATGGAAACATCCAGTACGAACTCAGAAAATTATAAATTCCACAATTTAGGGGATTTTCAAAATGAAGGAACAGGGCAAGAATCCCTATGTAAGACAAATCATAATAGAATTTCCGTGTAGGGTAAAAGCCACACAGGAAACCTGAACCCAAATCTTAAGGAACCTGAAGGCCAACACCACCTTTCTCCAAAGGTAGAGAGCCACGTAGAAGAACGGTACCTGAGATATCTCAGCTCAGTTTCTAGAATCTTTGAGTATGTTTGGAAACTAATCCCCATTTATTTAGCAGTCGATCAGATTGTTTTAAGAAACAACTCATAATCCAACATCCTGAAGTCATGAGCAAAGCTTATGAAATATCAAATTCCTCTTGTTTTCCTTCAAGATTGTTGCTATAGTGTTTTCATTTATTTTCAGAAAGCAGTAGAGCAAGAACAAGGGCAGATTGCCAAGTTTGAGACTAAGGATGTCCTTGAAGACAGCCCAAACCAAAATAAACACAAAAACAAACATGTCTACAATTAAAAGATAGTAATACTGCATTATAATTAGTTGTCTCAGGAAGTAAAGATATTTTCAGTTAAGTGAATGGGTGACAATTACTTGGATTATTGTCATACTTAAAATGTCAGTGTTAAATGATTGCTTTAAGCACATAATAATAAATTCTGCATTCTTAAGTGGCAAAGACAACAGAGCCAAATGTAGAGATTGTTTTTACTGGAAGCAAAATTAAACGTTAACCAAAACCTGCAACACACATTTTAAAACACAGGAAACAAAAGAGTAGTAGTGTAGATAAACAGAGTTTTGACATTTACCACTTTGCTTAGAATTAGGAGCAGTTCAAAGACTCGCACAGAAAACTTGTCTAGGGGTACACCTATGGTTTCAGAAGCAAATGCATAAGGAGAGGTGACTACAGAGAATTCTAGGGAATCTTAAAGACCTCTTCCTGGAAATCTGGTTAATTATAGCATTTATGGAAATAGCATGGTTAATTTCACACCTGCCTCTGTTAAATCCTACATGATTTCCTGGGATATGTTGTGATTACATTGTAGTCCTGCAAACCATATTTTCCCCATGTCACTGTTAATTGTACAGGATTAACAAATAACAAGTGCCATTTGCTTACATTGCCACTGTCAGTAATGTCTCCCCTAGTCTCCAATATAGGTTCTCACTTCCTTTTGAATCTCCAAGGCCCCCAAGAGAGCATAAAGCCCTCAGTGATTCGGCGGTGGCAGTTTTTCCATATTGCAAGCCACGCCACTTGGAAACTAACACCACAAAGCAGGAAGTTATGTCTAACCTCAAAACTGTGGCAAGGGACAGTTCTTGCCCTGTCAACCAGTCTACTTGGAAATGTTGAATATCCTTTTATTCATCATCTGTGGCTCAACCAACACGAGTTAAGGCACTGAGAACAACAGAACAGAGATATCACGGTTTCTGTTTCATCTCCCTTCCCTGGGGAGACAAAATGTGCCACATACAAACTGTTGCTTCTCTAATTGGAAAGTTCTAGAAGTCTGGAGAGGATAAGAGGCCAGTGTAGCTGAGAATGTTCAGGGGTCATCTGAGAGAATTTGCAATGGCCAAGGAGTAAGTGTTGGAGAATTACAACAATATAAAGGCAGAATCTGAGAAGAGGGCAGTGCCAGAGTCAACATGTCAAATCTAGCTGCCTCTTACCTTTCTTCACAGAGAGAAGAAATGTCTCTCCCCTAAAAAAGTCTGAAGTATTAAGTAAATTTTTAAAAAGATCCATTTGCTCTGTGTCGTTAGTATGCTGAATTACATATTTCTTACAAAGAAAATAAACAGGAACAAGATAATATATTCTTTCTGCTTTAAAAAAATCATGTTTTGGGGATCCTGGGTGACTCAGTCAGTCAAGCGACCGACTCTTGGTTTCGGCTCAGGTTGTGATCACATGCTTCATAGGTTCAAGTCCCACATTGAGCTCTGCACTGACAGCCCAGAGCCTGCTTGAGATTCTCTCTCTCCCCCTCTCTGCCCCCCTACCATTTGCTCTCTATCTTTCCAAAGTAAGTAAATAAACATTTAAAAAACAAAATGAAAATATTTTAAATCATGTTTTCATATTGTGCCAAATTATTAAGAATTTTCTCTCAGAATTTATATACCCAGGAGAGTTCACTGTGAAGAGCTTCCAAATTTACAAACCTTGAAGGAAAGTCTATCCTCCTTTAAAGGTGAGATTTTCGTTGCAAAGTCTGATTTAATAAACACATAGGCAAATCCAGCATTTCAAGTTTATTAAATCCTGAACCCAGAAAGCAGTATCTGCATTTCACCATCACTGGAGCCATACAGAAATGGGTATAAGGTGTAGAACCACTTCCTGCAACAATGCTTACCAGTGAGATAACTGGAAATAACCCTAAATAAATAAATAAATAAATAAATAATAAAACAGGAATAACAGACATACTTGAGTTTTTGGTGAGGAAAAGTCTGGAAGACAAATAACCATGCTGACTCAAAGCTACCCTAATGGTAAAATAATTGAATCAGTATTTAGTCACCCATTTAACGTTTTTTTGTTGTTGTTGTTGTTTTGTTTTTTTTATTTTTGAGAGACATAGAGGACAGAGTGTGAGCAGGGGAAGGGCAGAGAGAGAGGGAGACACAGAATCCGAAGCAGGCTCCAGACTCTGAGCCATCAGCACAGAGCCTGACGTGGGGCTCGAACTCACAGAGTGTGAGATCATGACCTGAGGTGAAGTTGGCCACTTAACCAACTGAGCCACCCAGGCGCCCCTAGTCACCCATTTAATAAACATTGACCTTGCACCCAAGCATAGGAAAAATACAAAGAAATGAGCGTGGTTACGAGGTGGCTTTCTGATACTAGTGAAGCAAGGCCCGTACCGTCCCTGTAGGCTGCTGCCCGTGGGAAAATTAAGATGACTGGACCCACTCCTGGGTACCTCTCAGTGCCTTTTTTACACTATTTTTCAACTAATTTCTAATATGGGAAGACTTTCATGAGAAAATAACCCAATTAATGAGGAAAAGGGGAAAACATTAAAAGTGGTTGCAACAATATTAATAATCCAATGTAAGTATAAAACATTCCTTCAACTTCTTTTCTGGAGCCATGTATAAATAAGTATGCTATGTTAATTATTAAATAGAGAAAATAAGAAAATTTTAACATAAACCAAGGTTATTTTATTATAACTGCTGGGAATATTAATATTGAAAGAAAGAATTATGAATGCCTTTATATAAACTAAGATCCAATTCCTTCCCAACGCTGTTGTGTAATGAAGAATAAGGTCTATGGAATTGATCAGGGAATCAAGATACCCTGGAATCATACTTCTATTCTGCTCAATACTTGATATTGAAAAAATATGTCATAAAACTCTTTTTCTGGTTGGCATTGTCTTAGACACTAAAAAAAGATCCGTGAAAATTATGTTTTTAAAACTGGGGTGTTTTAAATAATGACTCTTAAGTTGTTTTGAGGATATCTAAGTATTTTAGGAAACACACTGTTTATTTTTTTTCCTAGAAATTGCACAACTTAGAACAAGGCTTCAGCATTTACTGGAAGATGACAATATTGTCACAAATATGTATCAAAGCAATGCTGTTCCCATGGAAAGTTGAGACCTGAGGTCTACTTAAATTAGCTATTTTTTGTTCTGAAATATTCAGAAGTCATTTCAGTCAAGAAGTCCGAATATTACTGTCCTCTTCTGTCTTTTCCTATTTAATAAAGAGCAGGAAGCCAAATGCCACCAGGCACTAATGCTAGCATAGCCAATTCTAGGCTGGTAACTTGCCAAGTAGTGCTCTCTGAACATTGGCACTTACATCCAGAGCTAGGAAAACATACTGTAGTGACACTGTATCTATAAGCAAGAGGGACGAATAAATCAACAACAAATGAATCACTAAAAATATCTAATTTCTGATACAGTGCTCCCAGCCACAACTGAAATGAAAATACTATTAAAACATATATAGAATATATAGATTATATATTCTTGTTGTGAGTCTATTTAAGCAAAGCTTAAGGATAAAATAAAAGAATGGGAGGTGCCTGGGTGGATCAGTTGGTTAAGTGACCAGCTCTTGATTTCATCTTGGATCATGATTTCACGCTTCCTGAGATGGAGCCCCATGTCGGGCTCTGCGCTGACAGTATGGAACCTGCTTGGGATTCTCTCTCTCTCTCCCTCTCTCTCTCTCTCTCTCTCTCTCTCTTTCAAAATAAATAAATAAACGTTTTTTAAATTTATGTATTTATTTTGAGAGAGAGAGAGAGAGAGAAAGTGCATGAAGGGGAAGGGCAGAGAGAGAGAGGGAGAAAGAGAGAGAGAGAAAAAGAGAATCCCAAGCAGGCTCCACACAGACAGTGCAGAGCCTGATGTTGGGCTTGATTTCACGAATGGTAAGGTTATGACCTGAACTGAGATCAAGAGTCAAAGGCTTAAATGACTGAGCCCCATTTAAAAAAAGAATGAATATGCATTTATAGCTGGGCCATCATGGCTGCTTCATATATAGACCCTGGCAACAAGGAGCATTTGCATCAAATCCAATATAAGCTCAGGAGGTTCATGGTTTCAGAGCAAGAAAATGTTTTTCCATTTTTTTTTTCTATAAAACTTAAAGGGGAAATGCCAAAATGCAATTTCAGTGAAAGACACTTATCATGATATTCGGGTTCTCTATCAAATTTTATACCTTGAACAGGTACAGGTAAACAGAAATTCATGTCAACAATACACACATCTACATATGTCTACATGTCTCTGTGTCCAAGGAAGTATTAAATATGCAATCAGCATTCCACAAATACTGTTGCCTTGGCACAGAAAAACATGGATTTGCTTTTCTAAGAATCTTCTCATGCTTTCCTATATGTGATTGCCAACTGAGAAATCTGGAAAGCTGGGAGCTACATTTCCTAGAATCTACTTCCCTTTATACTTTCGGGTTAGAATCAGTCAAAATCAGGGTCAGTTTATCCATGAAAAAGTCCAAACTGGCTAAATAATTTGCAGAGACCAGTGTAGAATGAAAATGTGGGAGCCTGTATTTGTTTGCAAGGGCTGCCATAACAAAATGCTATAGACCTCGTGGCTGAAAAAACAGAAATTTATATTCTCACAGTTCTGGAGATTGGAACTCCAAGATCAAGGTGTCAGCAATACTGGTTTCTTCTGAAGCCTCTCTCCTTGGCTTGCAAATGACTGCTTTATCTCTATTTCCTCACATAATCTTTCTTCTGTGTGTGTATGCATCTCTGATGTCTATTTGTGTGTCCAGTGTCCTGTTCTTATAAGGACACCAAGTAGTACAGAATTAGTACCACCTAAGGACCTCATTTTAACTGAGTCACTTCTTTATTTTTTTTATGTTTATTTATTTATTTATTTATTTATTTAATGTTTATTTATTTTTGAAACAGAGAGAGACAGAGTATGCGTGGGGGAGGGGCAGAGAGAGAGGGAGACACAGAATCTGAAGCAGGCTCCAGGCTCTGAGCTGTCAGCACAGAGCCCGAGGCGAGGCTCGAACTCACAGACCGCGAGACCATAACCTGAGCCGAAGTCGGATGCTTCACTGACTGAGCCACCCAGGCGCGTATGTTTATTTATTTTTGAGAGAGAGAGAAAGAGAGAGGGTGTGCGAGCAGGGGAGGGACAGGGAGAGGGAGTCACAGAATCCAAAGCAGGCTCCAGGCTCTGAGCTGTCAGCAAAGAGCCTGACACGGGGCTCGAACTCATGAGCTGTGAGATCATGACCTGAGCCGAAGTCGGTCGCCAACCGACTAAGCCATGCAGGTGCCCCTGAGTCACTTTTTTAAAGACCTCATCTCCAAATATAGTCATAGTCTGAGACGTTAGAGGCTAGGGCTTCAATATGTGAATTCTGAGGGACACAGTTCAGTCCATAACATATTTCTTGTACAAATAGTAGGAAAAAAAGTCTTGATATAGGTACTAAAGTATAACATGTTTCCCTTTCTTCTGCCATCTTTCTCTCTCAATGTCTAATTTATACTTTGTTATTTAAAGTCTCATTTCTATGAATGTAGAGACACTCTCTGGCCTAGTGCAGACACCTAGGCTTCCAGGAATTCTGCTACATGATTCATCTCATACACACACAAGTCCATTGGCTGCCAGATTCTCCCTTCTTCCAGCTGCTGGACCAATAGACTGAAGCCCTACTGGTGGCAAGGAGGTCAATTCACCCTGGTCCTTGTGCCCAGCCCACCACTGGGGATGGAGGGCAACAGTGGTCACTGGGCAGGGTGACGATGGGGAGACTGGTCAGAGCAACAGTCATTACCTTTGGTGCTTCTAGATGTGTGTAACAAAGTACTTCAGGAGAGATAGGAGCTGGACAAAGGACTTTTCCATTTGGAAATACAGACAGTCAAGACTTCTTGGGTTGACAAATAAAACTGTTTATCATCTTCTATCTCTTCAGCCAGCAAGAGGTTCTCCCAGTAAGGAATGGCTCCAGAGTAAAGATTAAACCAAGTATGTAACTGGAATACCCTTTGTCAAGACCTGAAAACAATCAAAGGCAGTGCCTAGATTGGCTTCTCGGCATAAAATCTCTCTAAGAATTTTAAAGATATTGTACCACAGCATCCTGACCTGCCATCCGAAGTATAACAGGATGATTTCAAAAAGAATGGTAGATGTGGCTTTCATATAGGAGTCTAATGGAATGGACTTTTATCAGCATGGTAAAAGCATGGAAGAAACACACTTCAAAATAAACATGGGCACCCTTGGGTGGGCAGGAAGCATGGTGAAAAGGATATCCAATTGCAAACACGGGTAATTTCTGACCAAACATGAGAGATGTTTCAGAGCACAAAGCCCAGAGCCTAGCAGTTAAGAGCAAAAGAGAACACTGACATAGAGAAGTATTTGCAGGGAATGTAACTGAACTCAAATCAAGATATATCCCTTGCCTCTGGAATAGGAGACCAGATAATGACACATACCCATCTGGATTTCAGAATCACTAGGAACCAGTTATTCATATGAGCCACTTACTCCTCTCCTTTTGAAGCAAATGTCTATAATGGTGGGGGGGGGCAAAGGATGGGGGTAACATGTACATCACTTGTCCTTTTAGTTCACTGGTCCTCATATCAGAGTAGCTGTATCTGAGAAGACTGATTTAGATCTGGTCCTGACTCACATGATGAAATCCAGGATGATTTGATCCTGATGTCCTCACAGATAAGGAAGAAGGTGAGTGTATGTAGAAGGGAATGTAGAAGTGCATGTAGAAGGGAATATGAATAATTATGACTGGACAGGCACAGATCGTTTCCACCGGGTAACTGATACATGTCCCATTGTGTACTTACATGTTTATAATTCTGGGCTCAGTCTGCTAGTGGTAGAGTATAACAGTAAGAAAAAAATCCAGTCCCTTCCATCACTGAGTTTTCAGTCCAGTAAGAGTAAAGAAATATTAATAAAATAAATTACAAATAAATGTCAATTGAACCAGTGGTAAGTGTTAGGAAGGAGAAATATATGGTATTATGAGAATCAAAATAGGGATGGATTCTCTAGAATGAGTAAGGAAAAAGAAGACTTTCTAAGCATAGGAACACTTACCTAGGTGGCAAGGAGGCCCCAGAGGAATAAAACTTCTATGATACTTTGAAAGAAATCCAAACATGGGGCACCTGGGTGGCTCAGTCAGTTAAGTGTCCGACTTCGGCTCAGGTCATGATCTCACAGTCTGTGAGTTCGAGCCCCACGTTGGGCTCTGTGCTGACAGCTCAGAGCCTGGAGCCTGCTTCAGATTCTGTGTTTCCCTCTCTCTCTCTGACCTTCCCCCACTCATGCTTTGTCTCTTCTGCTCTCAAAAATAAATTAAAAAAAAAAAAGAAAAATCCAAACACCATCATGCAGTTAAAATTATTCTTAAGTACTTCCAGTAGACAGTCTCAATCTTAAAGCTTGAATGAGCCTAATGCTCAAAAGTACAATTTGAAGCAAAGAACAGATGCCCATTTGCCTAGTTTCTAGAAAACCACATTTTGAAAGAATTGAATTCTTCCATGTTAAAGTAAAAAAAAAAAATCATGGAGCCCTGAAGAGAAAAATCCTGTACTCCTAAATATAGACTAAGCTTAGTCACTTGCCAAAATATTATTCACCTCCCTATTGTTGCTACTATGAAAAGGATATTTTAAGAGCTGGCAAGATATAACTTGGAATTATTATTCAGAGATATAATTTCATAAACATTAAATTGCTGTTATAAGGAAGAACTGTGTTATTTGCTTTAACATTTGGTTTCTGAACTTGTTTTAGACAAGTTACATTGTATGTAGAAATTGACAGTCCATATAAAAACCTTTATTGATTGTTGATGAGGTTCGAATATAATGTTTACAATGACCCCAGAAATGTCTTCATCAATGAGACTAAATGGAAATGTGTCACAGAAATCAGCATTCTGTATGTTAAACAAGACAGAGAACTCTTGCCAATTATGAAGAAGAATATACAGAAATTATGTCTGAGATCATCAACATCCCCCCAAAGGGTAAAGATTTATACCAAAATGTGGGGCTTAAATTCAATAACAGAAGGCTTAGATTATACACAAGGGAGGACCACCTTGACAAAATATGACCTTCAGAATCTACTGGAAATGTTGTCATATTGTGTATCATATTGGATTTAAGTGATTGTGATTAGAAACCAAGAAGTTAAATAATTTTTGGAATGCACAAGGAAAAATGACTGAATGTATTGAGTATTAACAATACTATTTGAAACTTATGCACTCAACCTCGACAAGTGAAAGTTGGAAACTGACCCAGATATTTTTATCCATTGATGAAAGTAATTACCAGGTGGTGCTTTGTCATTATTTTAATGATTACAGAGAAGATTTTGGAAACTCAGCTGTAAATGCTCCAGATGACACCTCTGAGAAATACCTTCCGCCTGATGATTTAAGGGATGTCCATAGGCCTCTTGTGAATGAATTAGTTCATTCAAAAGGATACTTATAATATGAAGAGAGTTGGTTGGAAAAAAATAGACAGGTGGTTTCCTAAGGCATTTATTTTATGGAGCTTATCAAGAGGGGCCAGGGTCACAGAATCCAGACTAGGTTAGTTGTTCAAAGTAACTTAGAATCTTTCCTGCTAAAGGGAGAAGAAGGAAAAAGAACAAGTTCTGAGGAAGCATTTATCCGATCAAAGTATGGTAGTCTTCTACAGTCAAGAGCTAAGCATACCGTGAATAATAAACCCTATATGGAAGCTTTATGGAAACAAAAAATGCCATAACCAATCATCTCTGAGCTATAATTTCTTACCTGCTAAATAAAAATAAAAATTAAAATGCACTCCCCCATGAGTTGTTTAAAAGATTGAACAACATATATGAATATAACAGCCTGACTATAAAGTGTTATATAATCACTACATACCATTAATAGAAACCTCAACATCCTCACTCCCATCTTTATCTTTATTAAATGCACTCCCACACAGTGTTGAAATGGAATCAACTACACTTGATCTTACTTGGGAAATAGTTTTAAACTCACCTGTTTCTAAGGTTATTAAAAGCTGGTTTTTAATGTGTTACTGCAGACACCTAATCATTAATCATCAAGGAGCATTCCCATGTAAACTTCTCTCATTTTAGAATTTTTTTTACTGCTGAAGTTTAACAATGTATCAGGGGGATTCTCAAGGAGTACAGGGAGAGCAACACAATCGTCTGTAAACCAGTCAGTACACAAAACGAATGTTCTCCCCAGAATTAGGACTTTCCGAGATTGCAGCTGTTAGAAAAAAAAGGAGTCGTCTCCTTGAGAATGACTAATACTCAAAGTACTCCCTCCTAGCCTTGGATAGAAACCTACTTACTCATCAGGTCATGTGCGTTGAGAAGAGAAAAAGCCTGTCTCCCTTGCTGTGTATTGTGGCACCACTGGATGCAAAGTGAAAGATGTGGTTGCAATTCATACATGACTCTGGAGAAAAAGACAAAGCTTCTCCTTCCTTCGCATCATCCATGACCATCCTCAACCCCATTTATTAGTTCTTTTGAGATGCTCAGTAATAATCTTAAACTCAGTTGCAAGAATAAGAAAAAATCTTTCTGGAAATGGAGAGAATTTTAAAAAGAGGGATCTATTTCACAAAGCCTTAGGATTTTTTGACTTTAATCTTTTTGAAAATTGTCATAAAATTTAATTTTTACTTTTTCCCCAAACACCTTAAACATACAATGTTTTATTAGATTCGGGTGTACGATACAGGGATTCAACAATTCCATACATCACTCAGTGTGTTGTAAAATTTTTAATGCATTTATAAATACATGTAAATGTCTTTCTAGGGCTGAAGAAGCTACCAAGAATAAAATCTATTTCAGAAAGTATTCTAAATTTCGGCTTTAAATTCTTATAAAACTATAATACATATGAATTGAGACTATCAGGCTAAGTAGAGAAATAATATAGTCATTCACTTTTGGCATTTCTTTTTTAAAAATAGCATATTGGCAATGTGAAGCCAAAGTGTCTTCATTTATTGAAACAAAACTTCAAAGATAAGAATAATTTAGGAATTAACTGGTAAACAATGCATAACAAATTACATCAGCAGCTAGTTAAAACCCCTCTAAAAACACTTTATTCTCTATCTTTAAATAATAGGATTGGTCAAGAATTTCTGAGACTTTAAAATGTTGATTCATAAAATAGATTTAAAACTTTTAAGGCATAAATGAACTTCTCTGTACCCCCACCCCCAAATTAACTTCTTGTTTAGATGTAAAGTTTACAAATATGAAACTCATTTTTAAGTTTCCTGTCCCAAGTGACAGCCCTGCATTAGTTTGAACCCAGTTCTCTCTTCCGCTAAACGTAGAGGGGTACTGTGTTAGAGATAGTGTGCCCCAGACTCCTGTTTACTGTGAATCTTGTTAAGGGTTATGATTGCTGAGAATTCTGTTTTGATTGCTGTTTGCTGTGAACACTATGAAACTTTTCTTGGGGTGCTGTGAGACCTGTTTAGTTTGCTATGTATTAGACTAAGTTACTGTGTGTTAAATCTTGTTAGGTATTAGATGTAGAGACTTAGGAATGTGCTAGACTCCTGGCCCGTTTGCTGTGATTACTGTGAACCCTGTTTGCTGTGTTAAAGAATTGCCATGTTGTGAAAGTATAATGCTGTTACGGCTAAGGCCACTCCATTTTAGTTTATGTTCCATCTTAGAGTAGTTCTGGGCCCCAAGTTCCAGGAAAACAAGTCACCCTGGACTCTGCCCAGGGTTCCAGTAAACAGAGTAGCCAATGGACCAGACCCATATTAGCAGACCCTGTCACCACCCCGGGTGGGACTGGACCCTGACTAGCAGACCTTGCCTCCACCTTTAGCTCCAGGGAAACCACAGGAGGTCAGATTCCTAGAATAGCCCCTAACAAAACTAATCAGTGTTCAGCCCATGAATCAGTCCTTTGAATCAGCGCAGGACCCCCAAACTAAGCCAGTCCCTAGCTAGCCCGTGCCCGCCAAATATGAAATACTCAATCGAAACTAGCCCACGAGAATGCCAATCAATTCAAAGGATCCCCATCCCCGCCCAAAAAGTGTACTCAAATCCTGATAAAAAGCCTGTGTAAACCTGGCTCAGGGACCTTGCTCCTGCACTGCTGTGCCCAGAGGTGCAAAAGTCTGAGCTCAAGCTTCGAATAAAGACCCTTTGCGTTTGCATCAGTCCCGGCTCCCTGGTGGTCTTCTTGGGATCCAGAATTTGGGCACACATTGGTAAGTTCAAATGAAAGTCACGACCTCAAGACCACAATAAGCTTACCATATATGCCTTAAGAATTCCTTCCTAAGTATTTTTATTTTCTCAGATGTAAGAAAAGAAAAAAGAAAGCAAGCATAGGTTGTGAAATCCTTTGTCTTTCAAGAGGAAGGTAAACCCAAAGGTTTGGTAAATCTTGCCCTTGGTTAACTTTTACATTAAATAAGATTTTACCTGGGAGGAAACAGAGAAACTTGACTGGTGTGGGAATACACTGAGCAATTTATATGGTGGACCGAACATTGCCAAGTACTTTGAGAACAAATGCTTGTGCATCAGGAGAATAACATTATTAACTCTTTGATTCCCTTAATTTGTCCTTCTTTTCTTATTGGGCAAAAGGAGAAAACATTAGCCAGCAATTCTGTCTATAAAAAACAAAGCAATTCCACCAACTCCATACGAGAATCACTTGTAACCAGATATGTGGAAATGTGTGTTGGGTGGTTGGGGTTGAGGTGAGCACAGGAAGAGGGGAAACCAAGGATGGATACGTGATGGAATTAGCTATGACTTGTCACTTTTGCTACTTTTTAGGTTAAACCTACTGTTAGTTCATTTTACTGAAGAAAAATAAACAACATGTATGAAGAAGAAAGATGGATTTTTCTCCTATGCAGATTAATTCAACCAACAAGTAGTTACTGATAGTCTGTTAACATGCAAATTAGAATGGTAGAAAAACTTTAAATCTTAAAATGCTATTTTTTTTTCTTTTGCAGCTGGAGAAGTTATCACAAAGAATTTGGATCAGCCTCTGGCAGTAAGATTCAGTATTAATGAGACACTTATTGTATGCCAAGCACTACTCTAAGTGGTTCCTTTGTATGGACTCATTTAATCATTACCATATCCCTGTGAGAGCGATACTGTCTTTATGCCTCAGGAAACTGAGGCACAAAAAGGTTAAGCTTACACTAGGACATTATTAATTGATAAAGTCAAGTAGTAAATTGCATAACTTGTGCTCTAAACCACTAAACTAAGCTATATTTCTAGATTAAGATGTCTCCAAGAGACATCCCACAAAAATACAGAGGAATAAAACCACTTCAAATCAATGGCAATTGTGAGATAAACTTTTATTTTGCATAATTACAGTTACTCTATGTGAAGTGCAATATGTTTTGTTCAACTTGTGGTTGCAAATGTTTAGTTGGTAAAGTATCCTTTTCAACTCTGAGGTTTGATGACGCTTTTAGTTCTTAAAGGGAAATAGGGCATGTTGATTTAATAACAGTCCTTATTTTGTAAAATCTGCATCCAAATACTTTGAGGAAGTCATTTAAAAATGCATTTATTCAAAACAAATTAAGTAAAGGATAAAATGATCTAGTTTGTCTCATGCTTTCTAAATCTAGCCTTCCAAATGTAGTAGCTGAGCCTCCTTAAATTCTGACTCCTGGCTCATCACCAGCCCCACTCCCAACCCAAAACCATCCCTGACCCTAAGAAGGGAGTTATGTTAAAATATCAATGGGGAGCCTAGATGGCTCAGTCAGTTAAGCATTTGACTCTTGATTTTGGCTCATGAAATCAGGAAATCTCATGGTCACAAGATGAGCTCCGTATTGGGCTCTGTATTTATCATGGAGCCTGCTTGGGATTCTCTCTCCCTCTCTCTCTGCCCCTCTCCCACTCATTCTCTCTAAATAAATAAATAAATAAATATTTTTAAAAATTGATGAAAGATATCCCCTGGCTTGGCATACAGAATTGCTGCTATGGGCTTCATGTGCCCATGGTGCCTACTTTTCTAGAAATTGGTTCTCATGAGGCAAAACTCTTTACCCTCCAGTTCCTCAAAATCCTCTCTTGAAGCCCCATTTCCAGTGCATGCAATTCCTTGCCTATTCCTTCAGGGTTGTCTTGTTTTGTTTTGTTTTGTTTTGTTATTATTAACTCACTGCTAGCTGGGTAACTGCATCATCGTGCAGTGACTTAAAACACCAAGATCAGGGGCGCCTGGGTGGCTCAGTCGGTTAAGCGTCCGACTTCAGCTCAGGTCATGATCTCACGGTCTGTGAGTTTGAGCTCCACGTCAGGCTCTGTGCTGATGTCTCAGTGCCTGAAGCCTGCTTCAGATTCTGTGTCTCCCTCTCTCTCTGCCCCTCCCCTGCTCACGCTCTGTCTCTATGTCTCTCAAAAATAAATAAACGTTAAAAAAAAAATTTAAAAAAAAAAACCCCAAGATCAAATGCCTAGATTTGATAGTTACTAGCCAAGTATGTATTCATGAGTTACTTAACTCCCCTAACTTTTAGTTACTACACCCACAAGATAGTATTACCCATAATAATGGACTTAGTGGCCCTGATTGTATGCTGTTAACGCTTTGCTGGGGCAGGCTGGGCCTCATACATTTTCGTATCCTGACCACCCAGTCCATGATCAGTGCTCAGACGTATATGCTATATCCATTCATGAAAAAATGAATAAATGATCTTCCTGTTGATTCTTTGGTTCTCCTAACACGAAGTTCCCGATTCTCCCAGTCTATCATATTCCATTGTCTTATCATTCCTAATTCCCAGTTGTACTCTGACTTGGCACAGATTTGGGTTCCATCTGACAAGGTTAGTATGGCGTACTGAAGATCCAATCTGCTATTTTCTGTTTGCTTGTTTTGATTTCCTGCATTACTCCAAACTAATAACACAACCAAACCTCAAAACATGATCATAAAGCTTAAATTCCATTCTCAGGGACACTGCGTGTCCCATTAGAGAGCCAGCCACCACTAAAACCTCTTAGGCAATCCTCCAGATGATCGCTGATGGTTGTGCTGAAATACAGGAGCAAACAGGCTCAGAGATGGGCTAATATTTTCCTTAGCGGAGCCACGTCATTATGAGCTGGCAGAAAGTTAGGTCAGACACAGCCAACACCTGGAAAAATCACACGGGCATCCAAACACTGTCGTCCATGGCAGAAAACCAAAGACTGGAACTGAATTTCCTCCATACTACCCCCTCCAACAATGAACAGTTGGATAAGGAGATAGCAGCTCTCATTTAGCTTGCAAGTGCATCGTTGGGATGCTTGTCAGTCAGGACGTGGTGACAGTGCAGCATCAAGATAAAGATGAAAATTTGTGTCTCCAGAGCGGTGGTATCTGCGCAATTACCTTAATGTGCCCCAGATTTGAATGCATCATTGATGTTCCCATTAGTTACTGGACTAAGTCCACTAGTGCCACCAAAGTGCCACTCTTCAAGTCAAATGGCGGTGTCAAATCTCTACCAGTGAGCCCTGGAGTGTGCCCAGCATTCGCAGGCTGAGGCCAATCTAATCAAAAGACAGCACTATGGGGAAAGAGTTTGTCAGTAGAATGGATGAAGAGCCAATTCTACAACTTTTTATGATAATGTACAGAGGGTAAAAGGACAGAGAAAGTGATAGAACGAAATACTGCAACTCCAACAAATACTTACTGAACGATTGGTGTTCCAGTTGTCCTGCAGGATACTGGGGTAAACACATGACAGTTCACAGCCACTGCCTTCAAGGAAATTGCAGTTTAGAAGGGGACTTCCAAAGAAAGGAGAGGGGAAAGGGCATTTATGAACTCTGAGGTTAAGAAACCTACATGAGAGTCATAGTCTGACTCTTAATTGTTTCTTTCATAAGGCAAATTATTTGTGCCCAAGCTTCAGTTTCCTGATCTATGTAATAAATAAGAGACATGCCTTCAAGAGACAGAAAAGGGAAAACCAAATTGCTATGTGAATTTAAAATAAACAGAGTTTAGCGAACTTGAAACGAATTGACATGTTAATGAAAATAGTAAATATAACCCTAGAAGAGGAAAATAATGGGTTATCTTTTTGATTTAACAGGAGATATACGTCCAGAACAAAAGAAGTATTTAAATTTGGGTCTCACCTGCCAATAGATGATAGAGGTGAAAAATAGACAAGTAAAGTAGCAAGTAGAGGAGCAATGGAATAAAATATTGCAGACATATGATTACAGGAGTGTTGGGAGCCGTTTTGGGCTCACAGGTTGAGACCCCTCCCTGTGTGGAAAAGGTTGAAGCAAAAGCTTGCCAGCCAAACTGGCGCCTAATCTTACAACTACTCTCTTTGGCTTAAGGAATGTAATGCTCTTTTGTTTTACCGCATTTAGATAAAAGGAAGGACCTGGAGCAGGATGCTTTGATGCATTGCATCTGAATGAGAGTAGCCTGACCACCTTAAAATTGCATCTTGGGGATGGGTTGCATAGATTGATAGCCAGTTATGAGCTGGCTGAATATTGGTGTGATTTGTGTAAATGTTAGGCTCCTATTATGTAAAATTCACTCATTCACGGGCAAAGGACAAGCATTGGGAATTCTGTCCTTGCCAGATGGGCTGGACCTCCCCCATTGTAATTGGAAGAATAGGCAATGACTCCTGGCCTGTTTATAGATAATTAACATAGTCAGGCCTAGGTAACTTCCTGCTCTCTCCCCCAGCCTTAAATTTATATGCTAACTAACTTGAAAACAACTTGCAAGATTGAGGAAATCTCCGCTTTACCGATATAACACATTATTGTTCAAACTATGCTTACTGATGGCCTGTCACTCATTGCTGTAATGTAACTCACTACCTTTAAATAAAGACATTGAGTCCGGCAGGGCAGAGACACCAGAGACGCCAGAATTCCCAGGGCTGCCTGCCTGGTCATCAGACTCCATCTTTCTCGTGGCTCTCTCACCTCATTTCGCCTAACCGTTCGTCCTTCGTGGACCCCTAGATTCGCCGGGACAAGGAACGACCCCGGCACAGGAGTGCAAAATAGGAGAAGATGCAGTGTGTTTGATAGGAAATGAGAACTGGTCAGTAGAAAGCAAAGAATTATTTAACCATACATGTAGAGGGAGGGGTGAGGTGGGATGGTATGAGAAGGATATGTTAGTAAGAAAGGTTTACAGAGAGAAAGAGAGGCTAAATTAAATCTCAATTTGGGGCAAAACCCCAAAATAAGCCAAGTCATTTTTTTTCAAACCTTTTGCTGTATTATTTGTTTTAACTATTGAGGGACTGCTTTAAAATTGATACATTTGAGGAGAGAGAAGGAGAGAGAGTGGAGAGAGGAGAGCAGGAAGGTCAGAAATCAAATTAAAAATAAGAATAAAAATCTCTATTCCCAAATCCATAAACTGAATTATCTAGAGGAGACTGCCGAGGACCGATAAATCCCCAAACAACTTTAATTTAAAATATCCTGAGAACTGCCGTTCTTAAGTTATTCCCTTGATTCCAATCTACTATCAGCCAGAATCAGAAAGGTACCCAAGATAAGAATAAATTTAAGATTTACTATTATTGAACCCAATTCTACTGTTCTAGATCTACAGGGTGCAACAAATGCTTCTCCCAGAGTGGTAAAAAGAAGAAGAAAAAAAGCAACTCCCCCACCTGTGCTCTTGTAGGAAAGACCACATTTCTAACAGCCTGATTGTGACTCATGGCTTTTCTCCTAGGCAGGTTTATGCCACATGACTCACTGGCCATGTCCAAGAACTGCACTTATCTGACATATGGAATCCGTGCCTACTAGATAGTTTTAACGTATACTGGATTAAAAGATTGTATTGAAGCAGGTGTTTTTTTATTTTCATTTGTGATTGGAGGCAGCATAGCCTCATGATTCAGGCTGAGAGTTCATACTGCCTGGGGGTGAATCCCAGCTCTCTACTGGCCACATATGTGACTGTGACAACATTAGTTAACCTCTCTGTGCTTTCGTTTCCTCCTCTGCAAAATGGGGATAATAAAATCACCTACCTTGTAGAGTAGTTGAGGACTTGAGAAGGGATACGGAGCAGTTAGAATAGGGATAGGGCCCATGTAGAGGGAACATTGACTAAGAGTTACTTATTAGTGATGTCAGAGGGAGGCATGAACAAATTTATGTTTAAGAAGAAAATCCTTCATTCTAGATAGTTCTCAGAATGCAGGATTGGATGGAGCTTCTAGAAATCGAGGGATTGGAAGAGAGGAGATCATAATAATTTAGCCATAAAAAAGGAAATGAAGAAAGGGGGTGATGGCTACAGATGTCACAAGAAAAGGAGATAGACTATTCCTATCTCAAATTCGAAACAGTGTGCTAGAGAGAATGATAATTTAATGACAGAACCATGGTGGTCAGGAGGATGAGGACAAGAATTTATCAATTTTTTTGTTATATTTTAGAGAGAGAGAGAACATAAGTGAGGGGGAGAGGGGCAGAAGGAGCAGGAAAGAGAGAGGGACAGAAAGAGAGAGAATCTAAAGCAGGCTCCACAGTCAGCACGGAGCCAAATTTGGGACTTGATCCCTCGACCCTGGAATCATGACCTGAGCCAAAATCAAGAGTCGGATGCTCAACTGACTGAGCCACCCAGTGCCCCAGGACTTTGTTTTTACTTAGGGAGTGGATTGATGTCGAGATGCCTCTCATTATAGTCAAACAGAAAAGTTAATTCCCCCAAATTCATGTGCATTGAGGCATTTATGGAATTTTATGGACTACCATGAAATAATGGGAAAATATGGAGAAGCACATATATCAGTTCCTGTTGACACGAGAAAAGTATGCCAATACTTGTTTTAAAACTAATATCAGTTTTAGAATGGGCTTGGAAGGCCCACTTCTTCCCCAAATTCCAGCCCATAGTCTGTACAGGGAAGTGAGAAAAATGAATTACCCAAGAATGTTTCTGATAGAAGGTGAACAGAAGCTGTAATGTCACATCTGGATTTTAATATAGCTAAAAAGTGGACATCAGTGGGAGGCTGACCCATTAGTGGGCTACATTTCTTGAACACTGAGAACTCCAGAACTAAATTGAAAAGAAGATGAAGAGCTGTCTCTGGAAACTGCTATTGTCACATCTAGTAGAACAAACTACTAGCCTCCTCGAGGGCAGGGAATCAGTGAAGGTGATATTGTAGCTAAGAAAATGTTTCTTTTCCTGAATGTAAATATAGACTGGATTGTTTATGAGAGTTTTGAGTTGTCTTTGTGACAAATGCATACATGTACATGAACATGTGTGTTTTGTATGTGTTTTATATGACATCTACCTGCTAAATATCAAGAACAATAGGGAACAAAGCTGTCTCTCAAGATGACAGAGTCCAAGGAGAGGAATTCACATGGAAAGGTCAAAGCCCACACAGGACTCTCATTTAATTCCATGCTAACATCATCCTTGGGAAACATGCTGCTGAATTCTATGGGGCCTCAGGATTAGCCAAGTGGAGAGAGAAGACTGGTCATAGGGGAAAACTCTGCATATAGAGTGTAGAGTTTCATAAAAGAGACTGGATATAGACACCATAAAAGTTGATGATGGAGATGGTCTCAGAAACAATGAGGAAAGACAGACCTTATGACCAAGTTCACAATTAGTAAGTAAGGAATATCCATCAAGAAATATTGTGGAAATGGTTTAATTTTAAGTTTTATTCTTTTCCCTTGAACTCTGAGACTAGTTACATTTAGCATTAAGCTTTTAATTGATTCTTCTATATTGTATTCTCTTTAGGCACCAACCTTAGAGTGACTCAATTATATTCATAAGATGCTATGACTGTATTATGGATAATTTATGAAAAAAACAGTAAAGAGAAGAAGGTTGTGGCCTGAATCACCTCATTCATCCATGGAGGCCAACATAGAAGTGGTTCAACTCAGGAAGATAGTGATTCCAAGGGTCCAGGTAGCGATTGGCTTGAGCAGAATGAACGAGATCCAAAGGGAGTTGGGAAGCTCTAAGGGGAGCATGGTTGTCTTGGAAAAGTATTGCTGTAGATGATAACTCAGGAACAGGAATGAAATGACTGTTATTTTTCCAAAACATGCCAGAGGGATATGGATTTTGATTATATACATTAAATGGAAAATAGACTAATTGTTGATAAATGTGACTCTCATAGATATCCATTATTTCACTCTTACTGCCAAATACACTTGGGCACTCTTAAATTATACATTCTGAAGCCTTTGGGAATTTCCAAATTTATAAATACTTCCATGGAAAATTGTATCATTTCCACATTTGTAATGTGGATATTATATTAACGACTTCATCCTGATGTTTGAAGATTAATTAAGATCACCTATTAGGTAAAGATAGAACAGTCCGAATCGGCTCACTCATCATCAACTGAGACCCAGTCCCATACTTCAGTCCTATCATAAGTGATTTTCAAACAGTTTCTCAAGAAACTTATAAGTTTCTAATGGATGCAGACCTATAGAGTTGACCACTGTATTAGTTCATGTAGATTACCTTAGATTGTGGTAGCAACTTCCACATCTCTATGACTTAATACAACAGAAGTTTATTTCTTATTCATGAAAGATCTTTGTTACAAGAAGATGCTTCAGGGTGGTTTTCTTCCATTTAAAAAGTCTGTGATCCAAGCTGCTTTGATCTGTCCATCCTGTCATCTCCACACAAGACCTCCTCTACAACATTTTGTAGGGCAAACAAGGGATCAGGTCTCATACTAGCAATGCGATGCTTTGCACAGGAATGACATACACCATCTCTGCTCCTACCCAGTTAGCCAGAATAATTCAAATGAGCTTGCTCAACTACAAAGAAACCAGGGAATATACTTTTCTGTGTACATGGAAGAAGAGAACTAAGTCTCGGAGAGCAGAATAATGTCTACCAAATCCACAAGTAGACTAAACCATAAACTCTAATATGTTTTTAGTCCATAAATGAAAAGTATATACTCTATGGGCTCCCTGTGCTCCTAAGAGTTGTAAACTACACCTATACCCAAGGACTTTATCCAAAGCACTTATATAGAGCTCTTTTCACTTAGTGGTAAATTCCTCATCACTATCAGAGGTGAGTGATTAGCTAAGAAGATGGTGAGAGATATTGAAACTTAGATAAAAGATAAAAATCTGAAAACTTATAGATTTCATCCAGAAATAATTTTTAAATTTCCTCTTACTGTGACAGATTTTTCTCTCTAAATATATTGTCAATCTTAAAAATCTCTCAGAAAGGTTCAGAAGTACATACCATTTGCTAAAGTATGAAGAATAGGAAATTCATAAATATGAATCAAACATGAAAATAATATCATAAATAATTGATCTAAATGATATCTAACAAATCATTAAATCCTGAGATAGAGAAATGCATAGATAAGTTGATAGGTAGGTAGATACATACATACATACATACATACATACATATAAGATAAATAAATAGTAATAAGTAGATTGACTTTTGACTTGGGATTTAATGAATCCAGGTGGTACTAATAATTTAAAAAATAGAGACATGGAATTTAACTCAATATTAGGAAAAACTTTTTAATTATCAAAATGACCCAAATTAATTGAATGGTCTTAAAATATATAAGTGGCCCAACCCTGAAAGTATTAGCATGTATTTTATGACAATTCAGCACAAAGCTGTCAATAAACATCAAATTTTAGATAGGGAAGGATACAGCAGAAAGACAAGGGAAAGAGATAGAACGTAATAGTAGGAGCCTTTATAATATATTCCTGAAAAATCCCTATAAAATATTATACAAAGAGAAAAAAATCTTAAAATATTAAATAACCTGATTACTATCATCATTTGTTCCATGTTATGTTAGAATTCAGTTGTTAAGGTAGAAAGAAGTTAAAGGTAAATATATATTTGTATCTCAAAGGTGAGATTAGACTATAATTGGTATTGAGTTTTTCCTTCCTAGGAATTTTCTCTGGATTCTGCATGTTTTCAACAAGACACACTAGGTTAACAGACCACTGATATACATTTCAAAAAAAAATGTTATATACTATCAGTATATTTAAGACCCTGAGTTCTTGTTCATTTTTGGAGATGTAAGTGTGTAACTCCCATATGCTAAGAATTCCAATTGAATTAATGATTCTGGAATGATATCAGCTATTGCCATATTGCAATGTGAGTGAGACAAAATCCAAAGCAGTTTAGGTAACATAAATACTGAATAATCATGAAAATTAGTGGATTGTGAAATGAATGACCACCCACCGTCACCAATGAAGCTGGCCCAAGATTCTCCAGTTTATTAAAGAAGGCATAAAGTATATGAGAGTAAAAGAATTTACAAGGCTTGAAGCTCAAAATACACCCACTCGATAGTTTTCTTGATGCTGCTTGCAAATGACTACAGAACATTATCTATTTTACCGGTCATTTGAGTTTTTGCATCAAATAAATCCCTAGATTGCTTCATGCCCAGCTTTGCCCTTTCATCATTTAAATCAAGCAGCTTGAACTTGGAATGACTCATAATCGGAAGCTCCTGGATATTTAAATCTTATCACTGATGTCATGTTAGGTTTCCAGACAGTTGGCTAAATTAATTCTACTCACCTCATTCTCCACCTTCCCAACTGAATCAATGTAGTATCCATGGAGAAGAATCTCCTGCACCACACTGTGCCCATCTTCCAAATTGTACTAAGCTAAAAAGCAACTAGTTACACACTATGCTTTGGTGGATCCCAGGCAATATGAAAGGATTCTAATACTATGTGTCCACAATTTAGGGCACCATGTAAACCTGATAAATCGTAAATGAAAGAAAGAACACCTGCTCTTCAGTGTATCAGAACCACATTCAGGCAGGTTCATTGTCTCAGTAAGATTGCTTTCAGCTATGAACAACAGAATGTTCACCCAAGGGTACTGAGCAATAAGTACCTTTAATTGCCTCATGTAAAAACTTTGAGATAGGTAAAAGAAGGTCATAAGCAAAGGCTCAGAATAACAGGGTGCTGGGTTGGTTTCTCTCCCGTTTTCTTCCTCGTGCTGCAAAATGTCTCCAGAAGCTTCGAGCATCACATCCATAGAGCAACAAACTCCAGTGGGAAGTAATGAGTGGCAAAAAAGGGGTCTCTTTTCTTACTTGCTTCCCTCTTAAAGGGAAGGAAGCCCACGCTGCAATCTTCTTACATCTCAATGGCCAGAAGTGGGTCCATGACCACCGAGAGTGCATGATAAGTTAGGAAAGTGTCTGTGGTCCAAAGACCATTTTTAGTCTTTAGAGGCAACATTACTGGTTAGAAAGACAGGCTAGAGGACTGGCGTTTGGGTGCAGCCAACTGTGCCTAACACCACATATATCTCTGCTAGTATATGAAGGCAAGGCAGAAAGGTCAAAGCCTCCAAGTACCCTAGTAGATGTCAATGGTAAGTAAATTTTGCCTTGCTATTTTACTTATGTAGATATAGATGAGGACAGAGGTGATATGGTATTTCTTATCAGTCTAGGAATCTAGTGAACTACAGACTTCAGGAAATAAGACCATTTATATATAGACATATATACTGATAAGACATATCTAATAAGACCATCCATATATAGACATATATATATAGACATTAGACATATATATAGACACATAGGCATATATATATATATATAATGAACAGGGAGAAATACTGTCAGTGAATAGCCTTTAGCCTTTAAAATGAGTTCATTGAGCATCAACTGCACTACAGTAAGTAGATATGAAACTTAAACCAAAAGAAAACACTATTCAGAAAAATATAACTAGAATCAATTAATATAAGCAGTAGTGGCTACAGGCAGAAGAGGGACCAGAGGGGGAAAAGATGGTTCATCATCACATTATCAAAACATAAAGAAAGTATAGTAGCTGAAAAGGCAGCTGGAGGCAGAAGGTAGCATATAGAGCCTAGTAGACTGCTGGGAACCACCTGTGGACATGGGTCCTCTCAGCCTTAGGCACACACGGGAAAGAAGCAGACACAACTATTAACTAAAAGGCAAACTGGATTGGAATCTTCCAATCTTTCTTTCTAGTACAGAGACAATTGCCCAGGACTACAAAGAGCCACAGCTGTCCTTTCATCTTCCTATGTACACAGACAGACGAGAACACCATGAGCGGGCCCCCACAATTCCAGTCCCTTGTGTCCATGCTCCATGTAATCCCCTCTCGAGTGTGTAAAAGCCCAAGGACTTGCTTCTAGTCAAAAGAAAATGACAAAAGTGAAGAGATTTTGCTGAAGTAAAGACCTACGTTAGGCCCTGCTTTTGCAAACCAAAAGAAATCCAAAGAATATTTTTTACCTTTATGATAAAAGGAAAAAATTGAAAATAGCACCAAGCATTTGTTTTGTAGTGAGCCACTATGGAGGCAGGGCCACTGCAGAATAGCGAGAGTGGCACCACCAAGCTCCTTCACTGGGACCTATGTTCAGCGTCCAGCCACCGTAACTTTGAACTGTGTCTGTGGGTACCTGTGCTTTATCTCGATTTATTTTGTGCATCCATTAGCAAGATGGGTCCTAAAGTATCAGAAAAGCCTAAGAGAGGTAATTTTTTGGTGTTCGGGAATGCTTAAAAATGTTTCCATATAAATTAATGGCAGTTATGTGTTTGCATTACACCATTTTGGCTTATAAAAGGTTTCATTGGAATGCTCTACTTTCTAATGGCAGGGAAAACATGTAACTTTTTTCACAGAATCTGAGGTACAAAAAGAGTTGTTCAAGTTTATTCAACTCAACTACTCAACTCAACCAGCTGTAAAGATAATTTTCTTGTGTTTAGGTATTATGGTTCCAGAAACTGTGTTTCTAGGCATTAAGATCTATTCCTTCTCAGTAGGAATACATAGTCATGCTTTAGACACATCTAATGAGATAAAGACATCAGTCAACAAATACCTAATTGTATGTGGATTGCTAATAAATTACTATCAGGAATGTACCTACGTAGGGATTTGCCCCAAATGGGACTTTCTAGAACTGACTTAGTTAGCAACCTCCTTCTCTATGACATTTTGTCTTTAACCCCACATTTACCCAACTCTGTAGGACATGCCAATAGATTAGAACTTAAAACAGTAATACTTGCAAAATGCACAAAGTGAAATCTACACATGACACTGAGGTCACTCGGGTACTTGGGTGACTCAGTCAGTTGAGTATTCAGCTTGGGCTTAGGTCATGGTCTTACAGTTCATGAGTGCAAGTCCTGCATCAGACATACTGCTGTCAGTGCAAAGCGTGCTTTGGATCTCTGAACTTCTTTCTCTCTGCCCCTCTCCAGTTCATGCTCTCTCTCTCAAAAATAACATTAAAAAAATGAACTCATTGTTAGTTTAATAAGAAGAAACTGAGGCTAGTCAGGAAGTGCTACAGTAAAGAGTCTCAGTATAGTGCTAGAGGGCAGGTCACAGTGGAAAGAAAAGGATTGGGTACAGACCAGCTAGCTGAGTGTTGGTAAATAAACCACCTGAGCTCTCTGGACTTCCAATAAATAATCTGTAAAATGGGACTGAATAATATTATCTCACAAGACTGTCTTGCACATTGAATTTTAAAAAGTATGGGGATAAGATTAAGGGATTGATAAACAGTAAAATTCTGCAAAAATGGATGTGGTTAGTCTATAGTTAGAGGAGTGAGCACATAACATTATTTTCACTGTCGGGTGTGGAATAATCCTGATGGGCTAAAAGTTGGAGACTTCTAAGAAAGTTTCCTGCCATGAAAATTTCATATTTAAAACTGACTTTGACAAATAAAGAAATAATACCACTCTCCCACCAGGAGGAGAAATGCTTCATTCTGGTCATAGTAAAGATACGATATTGAAATAGATGTTTGGAGTTGGTTCTTTGGGTCAACTCTGCCATTTTTTGACCTATTAAGTCTAACAGAATGCTTAAATGGTGAAAAGAAAAATTATATCTTGAGGTTATTGTAACTACCCTTTCTATTTGCTGAGATTGCATGTGTGTGATTGTTTAACCCCTAGAAGGTGGGGGGGGGCATGAAACACAGGGATCGTGGGTGTATCACGAGAGCCTTTTCCAAAAGGCAACATTTATTTTCAAGTGTTTAGCTGAGACAAGGATTTCTCTCCAACGTACAATTCATCATCCTCCTTACTCACTGTAAAATCAATCTGTTCTGTTTGTATGACATAAACAACAAGTCATTTCTCAGGAATGAGGCAGACCATATGTGAAGGTGTTTTGGAAAAGCACAATAGGGAATACGCCAATCAAAGTCGCATCTGCATTTTATTTCAATGTCAAATCACATGTGTGTTATAAAAATAGGAAAGTGGATCACTTTTATTAAAGAATAACTTTCCTGTTGTGATGTTTATAGTTAACTCGTACCTTCCCTGAGCAACATATTCAGGTCAGCCACATAAATGACTCGCCGAGAGCACTCTGTGTGGCCAGTAACATGTGTTTTTTACAGACACGGTGGCATCTGCCCACTCCCCACCCCCATGGCTGAAGAAGATGTAATCCATTACATGCATTTTTCGCAGAATTAGCACCTTCTATTCAATGCATTGATGAATATCACAGCAGGTTGCAATTGATAAAAACAGGAAACTATAAAACAACTCGCAAAGTTCTAGGGATAATTTATTTTTTATAATTGGGACTGGATTAAGATGGAAAGGAAGTAGGTTCTAGTCCCATTTCCATTACTTATTAGCTGTATGACCTAAGGCAAGTCACTTAACTTCTATAGGTCTCAGCTTTATATTTGTATAAACTGACAAGGCTGAAATGAATAATCCCCAAAACCCCTTTCTGCTCTAAAAGTATGTAATTCTCTGGTCACTTATCCACCTACTCATGTTTGAATAGCAATGGAAACATTTTTAGCTAGTCTTGTTACAGAACCTTCTTCCCAGTTGGAAGTTAGGTAGCTCTGAAAACTATGTTAACTTCTTTCAACCACTGCCTTGAAGCAGTCATTAGCACTACTTCCAGAGGAACTTAACACATAGTCTGGCTTACATCTTTGGAGAAGTCCAAGATTAAGGTACAGCATTAGGAAGTGGGGAATCTGATTCGCACCACCAGCAATGAGATTCTAAAACTCTGTTTACACAGGAAAATGAGTAGTTATTTACATAATTAACTGAATAAATATTGTAAACTTCCTCAATGAAATAAACTTAAAAAAAGCTCCCAGTGGATGATATATTTTTTGAACAGAATAGAAATACATGTTCTTGTGGATGCATATAATCGTATCCATATAGGCTCATCATTGATACAAATTTGAGGCCATCTCTAAACACACCATTTTACTTTGCCTTGATATAAAACAATATACATATGTGTCACCCACAAAGCATCATTAAGGCTCTTATATCTACTGATTTCAAACAGGCTGTAAATGACAAACATTAATAAAAGGTGGTAGAGGGAAGAGTGGCCATGGCCCCAAAGAGTGTCAAATTTAAATCATTCCAGCTTAAGACCTTGGAGAAGAGAAGAAATTTCTGTTGCCAAGTAACAAAATGTAAAATCTTGGGTAAGGGCTTGGGTGGCCTTGTTCAGATCACATGCCCACCCATGAACCAATCATGGGCACATGATACACATCACAGACTGAGCCCTTGGGATATATAGTTATGTATTTCAGAGGTTAGAGGGGTGACTGTTATCAGAAAGGAGAGTAAGTGAAAGAATTCTTGGGGAAGAAATATGCTCATCAGAAAGAAACAATAGTCACCACAGACAAACTGGCCCAGAGCAACTACAGCCAAGTTTTGTGCATAAGAGACTCTTAAATATGGAGAACAAACAGACATTTGCTGGAGGGGCTGTAAGAGGGGGGATGGGCTAAATGGGTAAGGGGCATTAAGGAATCTACTCCCGAAATCATTGTTGCACTATATGCTAACTAACTTGAATGTAAATTAAAAATAATAATAATAATCAATTAATTTTAAAAAAGAACTAAAATAAATATAAATAAAAAAATAAAACAAAGTCAAGTTTTGCACCATTGGTCTTTCTGCCAAAACTTCCTTCTGGAAATGCCAATATTCTTATGTTACTCTCATTTTTCATGTAATAATTGAACAGATATTTATTAAGTGCTTGCAATTTATCAACGATGTGGCTAGGCCAGAAAGAACACGACAGACTTAACATGACAGACATAACACGACTACCTCTGTGCAACTTGTTAAATTTCTAGTCTAATGGTAGATAGGGACTATAGAACACCTACACAGACAATGACTGTGCACCCAATGAGTGATGAAGGAAATAAATCATGTATGACAGAAGTATGGAGGGATATCTAAAATATGACCAAAGACCGTCATCCCATCACACCCAGCCTATATCTCAAAAATGTAAATTTCTTTCCAGGATAGACCTTGTGGCCCAGGAAAGATGGCAGAGACACAAACCCCACTGGGAACAGCCCAGATGACCCTCACCTGTGATCACCTGACCCTGCCGACAGCAGGCCCACTGGGGTTGCAGGGTGCTGAAATAGCACTCCCTGTTTTACAAATTCAGAGACAAGTCAGTTGGGTATCTGTCTGGTTGAGAAAATGCTACAGTCTCATATTTGGAAGCTTTCTAAAAAAATTATAGGGGTGCATGTGTGGCTCAGTAGGAGGTTAAGCATCTGACTCTTGATTTCTACTCAGGTCATAATCTCACAGTTGGTGGCATTGAGCTTTGGATCAGGCTCTGCACTGACAGCACGCAGCCTACTTGGGATTCTCTCTCTCTCCCTCCTCGCTACCCCTCCCTCCCCAAATAAATAAATTTTAAAAAGTTATAGACATCTAGAAGCAAGATGAACTTCATTTGAATAGCTAAAGGTCCTATGTGTTTAAAAAGAATTGGAACCAGGGAGCCTGGGCGGCTCAGTTGATTAAGCATGTGACTTCAGCTCAGGTCATAATTTCATGGTTCATGAGTTCGAGCCCCAAGCTGGGCTCTGTGCTGACAGCTTGGAGCCTGCTTCAGATTCTATGTCATCCTCTCTTTCTGCCTCTCCCCCACTCACACTCTCTCTCTCTTTCTTTAAGAAATAAATAAACATTAAAAAAATTTTTAATTGGAAGCTGTGAATTACTGAAGCCTTAAAAACCTACCAAATTTACCTTAATCAGCATGTTCAAATGAGGCAGAGAAGAAGAGAAGAAAGGAGCAAGATAGGCCATATAAGAAATAGAGAAAGAAAATGCATACATTTTAACTTGCTGCACTGAAGAAAATCCTTCTCATACAATGTCATATGTATCTTTGAAGCTGGGTAGTACAGTACTCTGTGTTAAATGCATTTTATGGGTATTTGGAGAGGATTTAGGTAAAGGCTGCCCCAATAAATGATTTACCAGCTCTAATAAAACATCAAGGAAATTGTTCAGATTGTATCTCAGACCATTTAAAACACAAGTTTATAGAGGTCTCAGCAGCCCCCATATCCTCAATCCTGGTTTAAAAAGAAATGTTTATAGTTGTTAATTATCCCATATTACTTTTTTTTAATGGTAACAATTTCAAAAGAAGGGAGAGATTGGAAGTAAATAAGTAGATATGACAACCAAAGGAGTTGGGAGAGAGAAAGAAGCTTTTTATTCACCATTCAGTAAATATTTACTGATTGTCTATAATAAACCAGGTATTCTAGAACCAGGGCCTGGAAAGCCAGGAGTGACCAGATAAGAGGGTTCCTGCCCGCCTACAGCTTCTGTTTAGTGAAAAAAACAGAAATAAGTAAATAAATGAAATAACCAGAAAACATTAATTTAAATTATGGTAAGTACTTTAAAGAGGAAAACAAAGGAGACACCTATGTAGCTCTGTTGGTTAAGCCTCTGACTCTTGGTTTTGGCTCAGGTCATGATCTCACACTTCAGGTTCAAGCCCTACATGGGGCTCTGTGCTGACAGTGTGGAGTCTGTTTGGGATTCTCTCTTGCCCTCTTTCTCTGCCCCTCCTGCTTTTTCTCTCTCAAAATAAATAAATAAATTAAAAAAAAGAGGAAAACAAGGTAATGAAAAAATAAATAAATAGAAGAGGGATGGGTACCTCTTTACGTAGAGCAGTCAGAAAAGGCCTCACCAAGGAGGTAAAATAGATGCTGGGGCCTGCTGCATCTGCAGCTAACCATACTATGAAGAGCCGAGAGAACATTCCAGACAAAGGAAACATCAACTGTGAAGTCCATGATGTGATAAAGAGCTGGGTATGATTGAAAAACAGAAAGGAAGACGGATATGAGAAATGAGAAATCATCTGTGTGACCCTGGCCTCTCTTTATTAACCTCTTGAAAAGACATTTTCCTCAAATTTCACTATTACTAATGCTAATAACGTTAGTTGCCTTTATGGAAAATACACATGTTAGATTTTTATACATTATCTTTCAACTTTCACAATAACCACAGCACCCTACATTCAGGTATTAACATTCTGGTTTCATACAGAATAAAATAGTCTCTGGGAGGTGAAGTAAATTGTTTAAGGCTACAGGCAAGGGAAAAACTGGAATTCACACTCAGGTTTATCCATAAACCCTACACGCTTTCATTTCTTTTAATTTGTTTGTTTTGTTCAACAAATATTCGTTGAGCCTAATGCTAGGAACTGTCCACACAGAAATGATGAAGCAAAATGCGGTAGGCTATGCTTCCAAAGACGGCCGCACACTATCCACCATCCCCAAAATGGCGCCTTTTTGCTCTCACATCATGAAGCGGAATCTATTCTTCCTCTGCCTATCTTGTGACTTGCTTTAACCAATAGGATGTAGTGGGAGTCACTGTGGAACTTTGACGGCTGGGCCTTGAGATAATCTGCAGTTTCTACCTTCTCTGCTTGGAAAGATGCTAATTGGGCCCCACCATGCTGAGAAGCCCAAGCGTCAGTGGAGAGAGACCCATGTGGAAAAATGAGGACCTCAGGTGAGACCAGGGACTGAGATGCCAGACACTCAGCTGGATATTCAAACCAGACCCCAGCTGTTTGAACCACCTCAGCTGACCCCTCGGACATGGCGGAGCAGAGACAAGCCTTCGATGATGTGCCACTGTCTGAATTCTCAACCCAATGAATTGCAAACAAATAAAATGGCTGTTAATGCAAGGCACTAAACCTTCAGAAATTCATCATGCAGCAATAGAGAACCAAAACACATAAGGACCCCCAGCCTGGCAAAGGAATATAAGCATAAAAATACCTTTAAAATAATGTAAGTGTCATGAGAGAATAACAGAGAAATAATCTACCTCAGTGTAGAGCAAGGGTGAAAAACTTTTGGTAAAGAACTAGATAGGAAATAGTCTAGATGTTATGGGTCATAACGCTTTTGCCTCAGCTACTCAAAGACAATATGTAACCAAACTGATGAACTGATGTGTCTCAGTTCCAGCTAGACTTTTTTTTTTTTTTTATAAAAACAGTTGGAGAACAGAGTTTGGTCTTGGCAATCCCTAGTCTAGACTTAACAACATTTCTTGTATATTATTTTTCTTTCTAAAAGTATGCATATTTCCCATCTTCTGGGCTCTATGGTTCCTGTTCCTCCATGATGTTTCTGAAGCAGAGGTTTGTATCTCTTGATTCAGAGCATGACTCACAAGTTAGCCTGGAGCTCACTCTTCAGCTGCTCCAGGAAAGCATTGGTGAAAAGTATTTAAACTTTTTTTCCCCCTAAATCCATTTAAGTAATCTCTACACCAACATGGGGCTCAAAGTCACAACCCTGAGATCAAGAGTCACATGCTCCTTTGACTGAACCAACCAGGCACCCCGACTTTTAAATGTATCTAAAACCAGTGGAACTTATTAAAAATGTGACTGGATAAGCAAAATTTGAGTTGATGCTATATGTTTCTTGATGGTGGTTCCCAGATGGGAGCATAAGAGAATGCTCTTTGGGAACTAAGTCATATGGTAGATAATTGCCCATTGGGAAATCCAATCAGGGTATGGATGTTGAGGTGGGCAGGGAAGCAGTAGTTTGGAATTTATGATTTTGAACAGGTATTCAGTCTCTTCTTCTTTCCTAGGTTACTCTGTGCATCCCACTGTCACTTACTGTTGTTCATTCCCCCACCCTTGATGAATCCTACCAATGCAAAAGTCTATCATCATTACCGCTAGGAAGCTCCATTGCTCATTCTTATATGAACTTTTTAAAATATTTATTTTATCTATGCTTGAATAGACAGATATATCTGTGTATACACCACCAGGTAAGAGAGCAATAACTATCATCTGCTTGAATCTTAAGTAAACTAAGGCTTACAGCACGTGTCCACCCTGGCCACCCTCTCAGTTCTATCTCCAGATGCTACCCACAACTAACTGTCACCATTTCTTCATGGATTCCTCTTCTCAAGATTCGGCTCAAACTTTTTCTAAGAACCCTTCTCCATTCTCAAGCAAACTTGGCCATCGGCTTCTCCATGTGTGTATGTGGCACTTTGTGACTTTATTTTTTTAATAGTACTATCACATCGCATTGATGTTTTTAAGCACCCACATATTTTATTGGACTATGAGCTTTCCCAAGTCAGGGCACATATCACATAGCCTGTAATGGGCATGCAATCAATATTTGTTGAATAAATGAATAATAAAAGAATGGAATGAATAAAGACATCTTTACTTTAATGAATTTAAATTTGAAAATAGAAAGACAGGGTAAGTTACTCACCAAACTGAAAATCTGTGTTTCTCCAGTTCCTCTAAGTAAGATACATCCTCTGAATAATCCTCATTTTCTCCAGTTTTCCAAACAGCTGATCTCTCCTTCACTGAATGATCAATCAGGCTTTCTCTCTTATCCGTGAAATTAAAGAAATAAAAAAAAATAAACAAAGTATTTTAGTATATATCAGATAGAAGGTTTACCTGGTTCAGTGACATTTTCCTCAGAATGATGTGTAGAATCATTGATCATGTAGAAGCATAATCAGCCATGGTTTTTGTCTTGAAATTATTGTTTCACATTCCACGTTCTCTCCCTAAATCATCATGTCTCTACTGGCAGAGACCATTATGTTCATTTTTTGCATTATTTCACCTGGAACAGCCTCCACAAATTTGTTGAAATTTAAAAAATAATCATAACCATGGTCATGGTATTTGTAATAAGTCAGGGCTATTGTTTGCAAGTAAAGAAAATACAGTTTAAACTAGCTTTCAGCAAAAAGGAATTTGAAGGCAAGTTGGAGAAGATGGAAGGAAACAGCTAGATTTCAGGAATATGGGAGCGAAGTAATCAAAGGCCACCAGGACGCTTTCTCTCTCTCTGCTCTCTGCTCCAGCGGGCTACTTCATTCTAGACTTGCCACAAATAGCTCCTTAGTTCTGTAGCTTATGACTCTCAACAACATATATAAATTCAGGACCATACTGTATCTGTGTAATTAATTTAGTAGAACTTCAAAGAATCGTGTGACCCATGATGATGGATCCAGCAAACAGACTGTCCCTTTGGAGAAACCGAGCCCTATTGTTCAATCAAGCATTCTTAGGAGCCCCCCCCCCATGATGGGGAGTGGCAGCTAATCTATGTGGGGTCTTCCTCCCTTATTCATTATTCAAAATAGTTCGATTTCCATTGGTTTATACACTGGGGTCTTTTGTAAGATTTCATTGCAAAATTCTGCAAATAAAAATTCATTTAAAAACCACTAGTCTATGGAAAAATGAAAATAGGCATAACTTGCATTTATAACATAGTTCCATTAACACTTTTTCTTTTTTTTTTTTCTCCTTTGGACTCTTCTCAAATGTGTTCAGTTGTCATTTGTAAGAGGCCAGCTACCTGAAATTTCCTGATACCAGTTCATACAAGTTTTAGCACAACTCTGCAGTTAAAATATTTTGAAATTTCAAAATGTTGCTTTGAATTCTGAAGTTGCAGTAACCAGGACAAAAAGAATGAAACTCAGGTGAAGAAGATGGGTCAGCAAATGTCTAATGAGCTCAACAAGGCTACTTACTTTAATATGAAATTGACTGGTTCGATTGCCTTAAGAACAAAATCCAGTAATGACAGCCACCAATGTAAAGTACTGGTTATTCCTGCAAGATCACCATCCCCAGGGCACTGCACAGACATCGGACTGAAACACAACCCAGATCTTCTGGTGAAAAAAGGCCTATTTGCTTAGCCTGGATCTTCAGCCTGAGGGATAAGCTTCAGATTTCCCACATATAGAGGTTAAGGAGGCACTTCCAGGGAAAATAAGCATGTAGACACCATCCTTACCCACCTTTGTGGCCTCTCTACATCTTAATAAGAATTCCCAAAAATGAGTTATACAGTTGTCTGGGGCCCTGATTTTTTGCAACTCTTGCCCAGGGCACACCTCCAGATCTCCTAGTATGGAGTCAGCAGAGATTATGATTGTGGCCCCACAGGACTGTACATACTTGCACACTTAAAAAGCAGCTGTCCAGAGACAACCAAGAGCTAGGGCAAGGTTGAACAAGAAGGATAATCACATATATCAAGGCACTTTTTCAAGACTGAGAGAGGTACCTCTTTAACCTAATACATAGATATAAACAGAGAATTAAGCAAAGAAAGAAAACAGAGAAATGTGTTCCAAACAAAAGAACAAGACCAAAACCCCAGAAAAAGACCTTCATGACACAGAGGGAAGTAATTCACCTGACAAAGAATTTAAGATAAGAATCATAAAGATGCTCATGGAACTCTGGGAGAAGAATGGATGAACACAATGAATACTTCAATGATGAAAGGAAATAAGAAAGTACCAAACAAAACTCACAGAGATAAAAAATATTGAACTGAACTGGAAAATATATTTAACAGTAGACAAGATGAACTAAAAGATTGGGCCAAAGAGCTAGAAGAGAAAGCAATGGAAATCACCCAGATGGAGCAAGAAAAAGAAAATAAAAGAATTTTTTTAATGGGGGTAATTAAAGGTCCCCTGAGACAACATGAAGCAGAATAATATTCACAATATAGGGGTCCCAGAAGGAGGAGAGAGAAAGAAAGGGTCAGAAAACTTAAGTAAGGAAATAATGGCTGAAAACTTGCCTAACCTAGGGAGGGTAACAGACATCCAGATCCAGGAATCCCTAAATTTTCAAGTAAAATGAACCCAAAAAGAGCCACACCAAGACACATTATAATTAAAATGTCCGAAGTTAAAAATAAAGAGAGAATCTTAAAAGCAGCAAGACAAAAACAAATTGTATTTACAAGGGCAATGCCACAAAGCTATCAGAATATTTCTCAGCAAAAACTTTGCAAGCATAGAGGGCATGACATATTCAAAGTGCTCAAAACAAAACAAAACAAAACTTCCAACCAAGAATACTCTACCTAGTAAGGTTATCATTCAGATTGAAGAAGAGATAAAGAGTTTTTCAGATAAGCAAAAGCTAAAGTACTTTACCTCCACTAAACTGGCCTTGAAAAAAGTGTTGAAGGGATTTCTTTAAGCTAAAAAGACATAGCACCACTTAAGAATAAGAAAGTATATGACAGTAAAAATATCACTGGAAAAGGTAAATATATAGTAAAGGTAGGGGATTAATCACTTATACAGCTACTAAGATTAAAAGCTGAAAGTAGTAAATTAACTAAAACTATAATAATTAGTTAAGAAATATATAAAATAAAAATATATTACAAGTGACAACAAAAATATAAAATGTTGGGGAGCGACTAGTAAAAATGTATAGTTTGGGAATGTGTTCAAATGTAAGTTGCTATCAACAAAATTGACTGTTACATACTTAGGATGATATATGTGAATCTCATGGTAACAACAAAGTAAAAACTTACAGTACATACACAAAGGCAAGGACAAAGGAATCTGAACATAACACTAAAGTAAATTATCAAACAACAAAGAAAATGAGAAAGAAAAGAAAGGAACAGAGAAGAATTACAAAAAAAAAATTGAGAAAATAATGAACAAAATGGCAATAAAAATGTATCTTCCAGTAATTACTTTAAATGTAAACGGACTAACTTTTCCAGTCAAAAGATATAGAGTGGCCAATGGGGTGAAGAAAGAGAGAGAGAGAGAGATCAACCCACTGCTCGTACAGTATGAACTATAAGACACTGATGAAAGAAACTGAAAATGACACAAATGGAAAGATATTCCATGTTCATAGATTGGAAGAATTAATATTGTTATAATGTCCCTACCACCCAAAACAATTTATAGATTCAGTGCAAACTTTATTAAAATTCTAACGACATTTTTTACACAACTAGAACACATAATTATAAAATTTTTACGTAACCACAAAAAACCCTGGAGAGCCAAAACAATTTTGAGGAAGAAGAACAAAACCAGAGGTGTCATGCTCCCTGATTTCAAACTATGCTACAAAGTTATAATAATTAAAACAGCATGATATTGCCATAACAACAGATACATAGATCGTTAGAACAAAATAACCCAGAAATAAACCCACACATAGGTGGTCAGTGAATTTACAACAAAGGAGACAAGACTATGCAATGAAGAAAGAATGATCTCTTTAATAAATGGTGTTGTGAAAACTGAAGAACCACATGAAAAAGACTGAAACTGGACCACTTTCTTCTACCATGCATAAGTTAACTCAAAACAGATGAAAGACTTGAATGTTAGACCTGAAAGCATAAAACTCCTAGATGAAAACATAGGTGGTAAGTGCCTTGACAGTGTTCTCAGCAATTTTTTTTTTCTTTTTGGATCTGACTCCAAAGGCAAGGAAAACAGAAGCAAAATAAGCAAACGACACCACATCAAACTAAAAATGTTTCTGCACAGAGAAGGAAACTATCAACAAAATGAAAAAGTCACCTATTAAATGGGAGAATATATTTGTATCATATATACGATAAGGGGTAAATATCCGAAGTATAAAAAGAATTTGTATAACTCAATAATAACAACAACAATTCAGTTAAAAGATGGGCAGCAGATCTGAATAGATGTTTTTCCAAAGAAAATATACAGATGGTCAACAGATACATGAAAAGATGCTCAACATCACTCATCATCACGGAAATGCATCACGAGAAGATTTTACGACACACTTGTTGGAATGATTATTATCAAAAAAAAAAAAAATCAAGAAACAAAAAGCCTTGGCAGGATATGAAGAAAGGAAACCCCTCAATCATTGTTTGTAGGAATGTAAACTGGTGCAGCCACTATATAAAAAAAAAAAAAAAAAAACAATATAAAGCTTCCTCAAAGAATTAAAATTAGAGCCATCATGGGGTGCCTGGGTGGCTCAGTTGGTTGGGTGACTGATTGTTGGTTTGGGCTCAGGTCATGATCTCACAGTTGGTGGGTTCAAGCCTCTCCGCTGCCAGCACAGAACCTGCTTGAGATTCATTCTCTCCCCTTCTCTCAGCCCCTTCCCTGTTCTCTCCCTCTGTCTCTCTCAAAAATAAATAAACTCAAAAAAAAATCAAAATAAAAATAGAGCTATCATATAATCCACCAATTGGACTACTGGGTATCTACCTGAAAAAAACAAAAACCCTCATTTGAAAATATATAATTATTTCCATGTATGCTGTAGCATTATTTACAACAGTGAAGAAATGGAAACAACCTAAGTGCCCATCAGTGGATGAATGAATAAAGAAGATGTGGTGTATATATGCATAAAATGGAATATTACTCAGCCATAAAAGGAATGAAATCATCACTACTTACAACAAGATAGATGAATCCTGCTGGAATTATGTTTAGTAAAATAATTCATATAGAGAAAGACAAATACTGTTTTGGTCTTACTTATATGTTGAATACAATAAAACAAAGCAAACAAAACAAAAGAAAACCTAGACTCATGGATACAGAGAAGAGATTGTTGGTTGTCAGGTCGGGGTGGGGGTGTAGCTAAAATAGGTGAAGGGATTAAAGAAGTCATAGGGATGTAATATACAGCATGGGGAATATAGTCGATAATGTATCACTTTTGTATGGTGACAGATGGTGACTAGTCTTGTTGTGGTAGCCATTTTGCAGTATACACAAATGTCAAATCACTATGTTGTACACCTGAAACTTATTATAATATGCTGTGTCAATTATATCTCAACGAATTTTTTAAGAAGGAGAAATAAATCCCCGAAAATCAGTCAGTCAAACACTGTTGTCCTCTTCATCTTTCTCAGTCTCTGTAATTCCTGTGTCAGCAACAGTATTTTTTTAAATGTATATTTATTTATTTTGAGAGAGAAAGAGGCAGAGGGAGAGGGAGAGTGAGAATACCAAGCAGGGTCTATGCCCTGACGCAGGGCTCATTCTCAAATCCCCCAAATCATGTCCCAACCCCAAATCAAGAGTCAAATGCTGAACTGACTGAGCCTCCCAGGTGCCCTTGGATTTCTTTTAAAGAATATATAAGTTGGCAAGGGGGCTGGGTGCTCAGTCAGTTAAGCCTCCCGCTCTTGATCTCAGCTCAGGTCTTAATCTCAGGGTCATGTGTTCAAGTCCAGCATTGGGCTCCACCCCGTGCTTGGAGCCTACTTAAAATGAAGAAATGAATCAAAGTTAATGTGCAAAAAATTCCTTCAAATCGGTATTTTAGAAGACATATATAGTTGTGGAAATTAGTTTATGTCAAAAGAAATGAGCCCCAAAAGGAACAAAAACACAAAGAAACAAGAGTTTTAAATCCAAAAAGGAGGTAAGTATGTGCAGGGAAGTCCCCAAGTAAGCACCAGGATGCATGAGCCTACTTCCATAGAGGAATCAAAACAATCCACCAACCATAGATTTATATCTTGAATCCATACCTGAGAAATAATGCTTCAACTAGAATATCATCAACATTGAATAAACAGAAATTAGATCCTGTATGTACCCTGAAACCAAAGAACATCATCAGTAAAAAAATAAAAGAATAAAAAAAAATTTATTCCAATAGTGATGTCTTTAAGAAGATTAATATCTATACTTTAAGACATCAGTGATGCAAATTTTTCTGAAACATCACATATTATGTATTTTCTGTATGGCTACCCACACTCTAATCCATCACAGAAATCAACAGCAAATATTAAAACACAAATTACTGAAATTCAGAATATGATTTTCAAGTTCAAGAACTAAATATTTGTGGGGATTGCCATTCAAATGCAACATTGTTTAGGAAGCAATGAATGAACATTCTTCCAAACACAACACAAAATGACAGCCGAGGATGTTTAAAGAATTTTGAAAAATTTGAGTGTATAGGGTAGTGTAGTGTCAAGGGTCGGCTAGTCATGGTCAAGGAGATGCACATTCAAGTCTTCTCACTTCTTCGGAAACAGATGATTCAGAGTTTACATTTTTTAATCTAAGAAACAGAGACAATGTTTGTCCTCCATAGAGCACAGAATTCTTGTGAGTTAGCATCCATAAAATTCTTCTGGACGTGGGAAGGAAAGCACTTAAAACGCTTTAGATTATTAAGGATATGATGAGCATTTGGCCCAACACACTACATAGCATAGGTGATCAATGGAACACTTCTCATCCTTTCTTTTGCATTTACTATAGCATTTTATGAAACAGTTAAGTAGAAAATATTATGGGAAGATTTATGTTAAATCTCAAAGTTGTCCAGCTCATGACATGATAAGCTCATTAAGTTGTGTTATATAATAGAAAGCAAAGCCCATGGTCATTATCTGGTTGTCAGAGGTTTTGACCCTTAGCCATAATTCCATCTATGGCCCGCTCAGCTAGTAGAGAAGGGTAGCATGATGGAGCCCAAAAGGTGGCTAATTCTGTGTAGAGAAAGGGAGCTTGCAGCTCACAGGCCAGTGGCACCAGTACATTGGGAAAGCATTACAGCTCTAGCACAATTAAGCCCCACTTAGCGGCAGCTTTTTCCCCCTAAACTCTTTACAGGGGCTTTGTGTGAGACTCCAGGGAGCACTCCCATCTGGCCAGATGAAGAGCAAGGGGATTGTTTCATCAAAAGAGAGAGTCTTAGAAAGAGGAAATAGTGAATAAAAGGCTGAATCCTGAGGATTACAAATGCTTTTGAACTGCCCTGGGAAGATCAGAAGTGAGCAGTGGTGGACGCTTTAATGCCTCCCCCATGAGGGGCACCACTTTTTTTTTTTTTTTAAGAAAGCAGTGGAGGAAGGTATGGGGTAGAGGTACTCTGCTAAGAGTCTTGTGTTAATAAGATCACAGAATTGCAAGTTAGAGATAACAACAACAAACACCAGGTGCGTTTGAACTATCAAAGCAAATAAACATGACATCATGTTCGACTCCATCCTTGCTGTTATTATCATCCAAAAAAAAAAATTGTAGCTCCAAATTAAACCAGCCTAAGTCCTGAGGCCATCCATCAAGAATACTCTTTCCTCTTTCTTTAATTCACATCTAATATGTGTACTGGAGAATTTTTCAAGACAGGCTTTCCATTAGCAATGCCCAGGGAGAAATAAGGTATCCCTGGGTGGGTAGAATTTACCTAGAGAATACTCTTGATTGAGTAACCAACCCCCTAGTTTCTGCCCCTGCTGGAGGACAACTAACATTTCTGGCCATTTGAGACCACAAATTCTGACTGTTCTCTGGGCGGGTAGTATTTGGAAAACTGACAGTTCCCATGTGAAGTTGAACCTCTTTGACCCACAGCCAACCTGTAAATTGCCTAGGTTAGATCTTTAATGTCAATAGAAGATCTAAATTAATCCCTAATAACCAGGCTGAGATGAGAAAAAAGGAAAACACTTAAGTTGGAATAGGGAGTTTTAGATTTAGGTTTAGTTAGTAGGCGGTATAACTCCCCTCGTCCACAGCACTCGGTCACTTGTTTCTGGCTCTCTCATTTCACAGCACTGACTTCACTGAGACATAGCACCAACAAGAACAAGCTCCTTCCTAAAGCAATTCGGTTAAGACACCTTCCCAAAGTGCCTGACCCCCAGGGAAGAGCGTAATATCCCAAGCAATTGACTCACAAATTTTGGAATATAATATTGAGAATAAAATGAAAAAGAATTCCTTAATTGAACATGTAAACTCGGAAAATACACAGAAGAATTTCAGGTTTTCCGGATGATTGTATTCTTTCTCACCTTACCTATTTCAGCCTTTCTTCTAATCCCAAAGTTTAAATTCAACAATTAGTATGAAAATTCACAAAAATACTTAAAAGGCTAATATTTGATCTACAATATCCTAGAAGCCTCACAGGCATATCCTTTCTTTAGTTCTCCAAAGAGTGTAAATTAAAGTGTATAATAGTATCTAATATTAATATGCGTAAAAGTATGTGAGCTTTTTTTCCTTCTTAGGAAGTTGTCCTTTATTTCCTTATTCTAGGCTTTAAATTAAGGTATAAGACCCCAGAAATTGAACATGTATACCTGGCTGAAAGGAGTAAAAATTTCATAACTTTTCTCAAGTATTATTTCATGATGGATATAATTATGGATTCCAGAAACAGACAGTCTGGATTCAAAGCTATGCACTTATTAGCAATGTTATTTGGGTTAATTCACATCACCTCTCATTCCTTATTTGTCTCACTGATAAAACAGGGAAAATGATGATAGTAGTATTATCTATCCCATTACTTTGTTGTGAGAACAAGATGAGTCCTTCCATCCAGAGGACTGAGAACATTTCCTGGAACCTAGTAATTTCCAAGCATTCTGTAAATACTTGAGTTCAAATGTCATCATTGCAAATTTCACTAAACTTTTGATTCCTAAGCTTCCTTTTAAAATATAGATTGTGATATAAACAATAGCGGTTATTGGGGTGCTTAGATGGCTCAGTCGGTTGAATGTCTGACTCTTGATTTCTGCTCAGGTTATGCTCCCAGGGTCGGGAGATGGAGCCCCACATCTGGCTTATCAGGCCCTGTGCTGAGTGTGGAGCCTGCTTAAAATTCTCTCTTTCCCTTTGCCCCTCTCCCTGGCTTGTGCACTCTCTCTCTCTTAAATAAAATTAGGAGTGCCTGGGTGGCTCGGTCAGTTAAGTGTCCAACTCTTGATTTTGGCTCAGGTCATGATCTCGTGGTTCATGAGTTTGAGCCCTGCATCAGGCTCTGCACTCACGGTCCTAAGCCTTCTTAGAATTCTCTCTCTGCTCCTCCCCCCACTCTCTCTCTCTCCCTCAAAATAAATAAACTTAAAAAAAAAAAGTAAAAAGTAAAATAAAATAAAAAAATAGCATTGTGAATGTTGTGGTATTCATCCAGGTATTTAAAACTTTGCCATTTATTTGATTAGATGGTGGTCCACTATTTAGAAATGAAAACTTACTTTAAAGTCAGTCTTGACAAAACATAAGAGACTCTTAAATACTAAGAACAAACTGAGGGTTGATGCGGGGTGTGGGAGAGGAGAGAGTGGGTGACGAGCATTGAGGAGGCACTTGTTGGGATCAGTACTGGGTGTTGTATGGAAACCAATTTGACAAGAAATTATAAAAAAGAAGAAAGAAAGAAAAAAGAAGAGAAAGAAAGAAAGAAAGAAAGAAAGAAAGAAAGAAAGAAAGAAAGAAAGAAAGAAAGGAAGCGAGCAAAAAAGAAAGAAAGAAAGGAAGGAAGGAAGGAAGAAAGGAAGGAAGAAAGAAAGAAAGAAAGTCTTGAGAGTAAGGCAGAAAGTTGATTCTATAGACCTGTATCTATTTGGTCAGGAAAGTGGAAAATTAGGATGATTCGAGTAATTCATATGGGAAAAGGCAGGGTTGGAGGACAATCTTTTCATTTCAGTTTTCTAGCTAGGACAAATTGTCTGAATACTTAAAACCCAAAGTCACTTGCTCTGTGTAGATATGGATTTTGAAAATGGCTGATTATCTAAAACTTAGATCCAGCCATGCTGGTAAAATTCACTTCATTAACATTAGAAAACCCAGGCTAGGGGCACCTGGGTGGCTCAGTTGGTTGAGTGGCCGACTTCGGCTCAGGTCATGATCTCACGGTCTGTGAGTTCGAGCCCCGCATCGGGCTCTGTGCTGACGGCTCGGAGCCTGGAGCCTGCTTCGGATTCTGTGTCTCCCTCTCTGTCTGTGCCCTTCCCCTGCTCATACTCTGTCTCTCTCTCTTAAAAAATAAATAAACGTTAAAAAAAATTAACTAAAAAAAGAAAACCCAGGCTATGTAATTTATATAAATTTATCAAGACAGTTTCTGGACAGACTTCATGGCAGCCTTGATCATGCCAAAGAAAACACAGTACAATCAGCACATTTTCTAATCACCCTGTCAGAGCTGGAAAGAGTCTTGTAGACTGATTAATTTAACTAAAGTCTTCAACAGCTTAAAGAAGTCTGATTCGGATGTAATAAAAATTTATTGGCATTACTGATTTCACAAATGTCAGCTGCTTTAGCATGTCCCACACTTCAAAACCTGCTTTGAAGACCAAATTACTTTCTACCTGTAAATATATTTTAAGAAATCATAGTTAATAATCAGGGGCTGCTGTTTAAACGGTCTTTCCAAAGCCAGTGTCCACGGCTTTCATCTTACCTTCTCGTGTAATTCACAGTCTTCTTTTAAGAGATTGAGATCACAGTCCATAGGGCAGGGACCAATTTTATTAGAAATGCTTCCTAGGGTTAAAAACAAAAGGTGGAAAAAGGTATTACAGATTTGCACTGCAGAGGATATGCAAGCTCATACTACTGTAATCTAAGAGTTTATGTAAAGCCCAACAAATGGGGATAATATAAAGAACTGTAAGGAGGCTCTAAGATGTTCTATCCTCCCAATTTTAATTCAGTCGATGTATGAACTTCAAATAGAACTCTACCAGTGGCCACCCCATGAGGCTGCCATTTCCAAGCAGCAGCTGTGTCTAATCTGCTTTCCTACCCACATCCGGGTAGGATTCTCCATTATCAGCTATTTTCTCTGGGATCGAATTTTCAAAGAAACTCCTCTGCACTCAGACCAATGTTCCAGTATAAAACCTTGAGACTAGAAAGTTCTGTTCTCTGTCTGTATCCAGGATTTTCCACCTGAACGACATTTTGCATATCATGTGTGAGTTATTTTATACTGGAGTTTCTCAACCTCAGCACTATTGACATTTTTGGATTGGATGGTTCTTTGTTACGGGGAATGCCCCATGCTTTGTAAACTGTTTAGCAGCATTTCTGGCCTCTACCCACTAGATGCCAGCAGTACCTCCCACCCCTCCACCCTGCCTCTACTTGCTGTAACCAAAAATGTTTCCGGGCACTGCCAAATGTCTCCTGCAGGGCAAGACATCACCGGTTGAGAACTAGGCTCCAGATCAATAACTCTTTGCTAACAAAACAAACAACAATAACAAAAACTCTTTGCAAGCAATGTGTCTTGCTCATCTTGTTTCTTCTGCAGTGTCTAACACAGGGCCTGAAACAGTGTGCCTTGGATACTGTTTCTTAAATTACCAATCAATCCTATAAGGTTTACCCAACAACTTTGTTTAAAAAAAGTATATAGATGTATCATATACCATAAACAGCCAAAGTCTTAATGCTTGTTCTCTTCTCCCCTCCAGGGATTAAGTATTATCATCCCTTGGCCCTTTGGAATTGCTCCATGGACATTTTTTTAAGGAGATTTCCATAGTGTAAAAAATTTAGGACAATATCGTCTTCATCCCTAGATGCTCTAGAAAACTTTCTTCTCCCTAAAGATGACTCAACCGGCCTCTTCTCCCCAGTCAAGTTTTGTGGCTCATGCATTTTGAGCAGCAAGGTTTTATTGTATTTTTCAGACTCTGCTCCCAGCATGCTGTGCTAAACTGAAGGCAGATACCAAAAACTGTCCTTCTTCAGGGAGAGTCAAATGGCTAAGTGACCCTTGTGTCAGAAACCTGGCATGTTAGCCTGTTGAAATAAGGGTTATGTAAACCTTTAAAAGGGCTTCCTTGTTTTGAATCTAAAACAGATTTCACTGATAGTGTGGTTGATACGGTCAAAATCAAGATAAGAAAGAAAGAAAGCAAGGAAGTGGTTTTATATTTTAAATATATTATTATTTTATGTTTTTAATTATTTTTTTATTTGAGGGGGAAGGGAGGGAGAGAGAGAGAGAGAGAGAGAGAGAGAGAGAGAGGAGAGAATCTGAAGCAGGCTTCACGTTCAGTGTGGATCCTGACACCAGGCTCAATCTCACAACCCTGAGATCATGAGATCATGATATGAGCTGAAATCAAGGATCAGACATTCAAATGACTGAGCCAGGCACATGGCTCAAGTATATCATTATTTTAAAAGGCTTATAATTTGAATTCTCAGGGCAGAGTTGGTGTCTGGAATAAAACAATATAAAATAATAGAATGATATTTAGTGTTTTTGAAGAGCTTCATAAATATGTTGTTTACTACACACACACACACACACACACACACACACACACACACACCCCAAACTGTTACAGACTTGAAAATTGAGAATCAGATCAAAGAACTTCACAAATCAGACAGCTAACCAGTAAAAAGTCTGAAATTTAAGTCCAGTTCTATTTGTCCTCAAAGTCCATGCATTTAACCCTTCTTTCCCATCTTGTGTGAGAACCATACTTCATTTTCTACCTAGACACATTTTTAAACATTGAACAACATACTCATTTTTTTTTATTGCTGCTGGAACACATTTCCACAAATTAGCAGCTTCATATTCATATATTAGCTTGCATATTTTGCAGGTCAGAAATCTGGGCATAGCATGGCCCACTGGTTCCACTTCTTCAAGTCCTACCAGGTCAAAAATCAATGTATCAGGGATGCAGTTCTCATCTGAGTCTTGGGATCCTGTTGTAGGCTGACTCATTGCTGGCAGAAGTCATTTCCTTCTCATGCTTTCCTCGTGGTCCCGTTGGAGCCAACAACAGCACGATTGCATCCTGAAGCTTTGAATGTCTTCAGCTTCTCCTCCTGCTTCCTCTTCTGCTTAGCAGCCTGAGAATGTTCTATCCTTTAAAGGCTCAGGTAGTTACATTAGGTCCACCCAGGTCACCCCCCTCCTGATGATCTGCTCCTGGGATGATGAGTCCTTGGACATCTTTGGAAAACCATCTTAAAAATTCTCCCTACCAGGAACAATTTCTGATGTAATGAAATTTATGTTACTGTATGTTAAAACGTAGTAATACTGTAAGTGTCCAGGTAATAAGGTCCCTACCAAAGAGTTAGTCTTCTAAAAGTCTTAATTAAACATTTTCTTTGTTCTTACGTAAAATGTTCTTTGCTCTAAAACCTACCTTCCTATTTATAAAAATGTATATAGTAAATACATTTACATTAATAATCATTAATGCACACTTCATGTAATTATATACCTTATGTAACAAATGTTATACATTTTATAAATATTTGCATAATATAATTTTTATCAGATTATGACTATACTGTATATGCCATTCTCATCCTTTTTGATACTTATATTGTTTCTTGTTATTAAATATTCCTCAGTGTCTGATTTTTAATCACTCTGCCATAAGTTTTCACTTAATCAGCACCCCTTGGTTGTATGTTTACATCATACTGAACAAATTTCACAAAAAATCTTAACCCTTATCAGTGCTTATTTTCACAGCTGAGTATCTAAGATCAGGAATACTAAATCAAACACAGGAGTCACAGTAAGAACTATCAATATTCAAACTGCAGCCAGCAATGTATGAGAGTGTCCAATTTACCCACATGCGTGCCAAAACTGACTTCCACCATATTTTTCAGTTTTGCCTACTTGGTAGACAAAATTATAACATTTCACTGTTATTTTAATTTGTGATCTCATAATTCTAAAAAAAAATGTGAATACTTTTATGTTTGCTGAGCATGTATAATTTTTATGTTGTAAGTTACTATTCCCCCATTTTTTTCAGTTGAAGTATTCAACACTTTCTTTAGGATTTTTATCTTTCCATGTCATATTTATCTTTGCTTGACACACTGGTTCAAATATTTTTTCTGTCTGCAGTTTGCCTTCTAATTTCTTTGATGCACGTGTGTGTGTGTGTGTGTGTGTGTGTATCTGTGTGGATGTGTGTATGATCCATTTTTCAATCTTATATAATCATGAGTATCAATGTTTTTGCTTTATTGCTTCTCTTTTTGCTTATAAGTTTACAAATTTTTTTCCACACTGTATAATCAAATGAAGTGCACAGAAACAAACTCTAAGTAAATAAGGAACTCATGAGGTTCTGGCACGATTGTCTTTCATACTTCCCCACTGCCATTTGGGTAAGCAACCGTTTCACCAGGGAGTCCTCCTAACATCCCAGGGTTAGACATGCAAACAAAACCAAACATCATTTCTCTCAGAGAACTCCTTCCCTTTATTTCCTATTTCTTTTCACCACTTTGCTACACCACCCAGACTCAAAATCTCCTCCATGAGTTTTCCTTTCCTACTGTGACTCACAGCTAATCATTTGCTACTTTCTCTTCTACCTCGTTAAGAAGATTTTATAGCCATTCCTTTCTCTTTTCAGTCATAAACCTGACTTCAACCTTCATCACTTTCCCAAATGCAAATGTATAAGCAAATCGATGGACGGACAGATACACAGATAAGAGGTGATTTTTAACCAAAACAGAATTATGCCATATACTTTTGTTCACAACTGTTTTTTTCTTCTCATGTAATAAGAGCTCATGGTCATCTCTATGAGTCATAAAATACACATCTAACTATATTTTCCTTAAAATGAATGTTTCCCTTGATCCTCCTTCATATCTTCTATCCACATTCCCCTAACGCCTTTCCATTCCACCAGCTCCACATAACACGTTTCATCCTCTCCGTGCTCATTTAACCAGATATATACATGCACACACATGTGAACACAGGGACACACACATTTATATAGGTAATTTTCACTGTTACGCAAAAAGATTATATACTGTATATACCTGCCTATACTCCTTCTCAACAGTAGCTGATGGAATTCCCTTCAAGTCAATTATTACGGCTCTAATTTATTATATTTGATGGTTATATAATATATTATACTGTAGATGTAGTTTGATTTATTTAACAATTCCCTACTGATTACATTCATTTTTCTTCATTTTTATATTCTATTTATTTATTTGTTTATCTAAGAGAGAAAGAGAGAGAGAGAATGGGGGAGGGGCAGAAAGAGAGAATCAGAAGCAGATCCCATGCTCAATGTGGACCCTGATGCAGGGCTCAGTCCCATGGCCCTGGGATCCTGACCTGAGCCAAAATCAAGAGTTGGATGCTCAACCGACTGAGCCGCCCAGGTGCCTTTATTTTTGTATTCTTATCAAAAAGAATGCTACAATAAAAGCCATTACTAGTGCTTTTATTCCTATGGATGGGTTTCCAGGGTGAGATCACTGGGTCCAAGAGTGCTTATATTTTAAATGTTAGCAGATGTTGTCAAATTGCTTTCCAAAAGCTTGCATATGCATTAACATATGTAAATATATAAATATATATATTTCCATAAGCCAGTTATAAGAAAGTCTATTTTTCTAAATCCTTGCCACCAGCTGATCATCTTTGAATTATTAATTTATAATATTATTTGATTATGATCAGAGACAGTGGCCTCTATTATTGTATTTCATATATGTCTGTTATATATATAAATCCTAACAAGGTTAGGTTATGTTTTATATTCAGCTGTTGTGTTGTTTGATGCATATAAATTGTGTCATATTTTATCCTTTTTCATAAATTGTACCTTTGATCATTATAAAATGTTCTTTTACTGTTTAGACCTGTTTAAACCCCAAATGTCAACTTTCCTGATGTGGACATTGCTTCCCGGGACAGGTTTATTTTTGTTTTAATTTTCTGGTATCAGTTCGTCCATAGGTGTTCAACATCTCTTTATCACTCCACTATGCATATTTGCCATAAGTACTGTGTAGTTGGGGCTTTCACTCTAACTCAGTTTGACAGGATCTTTTACTGGGGGAATTATCATACTATTAAAATATTAAGTTTTATTTTATTTCTTTTTTTATTCATTTTACTTTTCTACTCCCTCCTTTCCTTTTCTTTGTGTTGTTGGTTAGTGTGGGATGATATTCATTTCTCTTGGTATTTCCTTCATTGATGTATGTGTTCTACGGTGCTACTCTATTCAATTATGATTACTTTGTCTAGAGTAGAGGCACACGCAAAAGTGACAAAGTTGGAAGTGCACCACACAGTGTCTGGTTATAACAAAGGAGTGGTAAAAAAATCAGCACAACACAAGAGACCCCTGGAAAAGGGAAAGATATGGAAATATATATCTAAAGAAAGCATAAACGTGTCCCATGAAAGAAGGGGTCAACTTTTAAAAACTTAACAACTTCTGCCATTTGATAACACCAGAGAAATAAACTCTACTCTGCCTTCCAGCCCTGTCTAACCCCTGATTAGATCCTGAAGGAATCAATAACCCTGATTCGCAAGAAGGAGAGAAGAGGTAGAAGCATAATACTCAAAACTAGAAAAGGATATACCCAAGTTCTGCCCACATTTCTCAATATTTAGGGCCAGTCTGAAGTAAACTGGAAGCTGAGTGAAGCCTTTAAAAGATGTTGAAAACATTTTTTTTATTATTATTACTAGCCATCTAGGCACATGAACCAATGATTTGAGACTGGAGGCAAGGGTGCTAATAAGATCAAAGGAGGAACACAGACTCCCTTAATACAGGCACCCACCTCATACTCTAACTCCACCTGCTACGTTTGTGGTAACAGGCAAGGGCAAGGACCTCCTTATTCTCTGCACATGTTAACGCTTGAATCAGTGATGATGTTACTGGCAACTTGGCAACCACACACTCTGTATTTTCTCTGGCTAAATCCAGAATAGTTGAATCCAGTCTTGTTATTTTTAAAATCAAAGGGCTGAGTGATAATTTTTATACAGTAAAATGTACATATTCGAATGTAATGAGTTTTGGCAAACATATGCACCCATTAACTCCCACCACAAGTAAAATGTAAAGTATTTAGCATCATCCCCTGAAATTCTCCCATGTCCTTTGCAGCTGATCTTCCATCCCCAACACACACACACACACACACACACACACACACACACACACACTCACTTGCTCACTCCTGGTGACCACTTATCTGATTTCTACCATTATAGATTAGAATTATGTTATAAAATCTCATATATATGGAATGAAACAGTATTTACTCTTCTGTCTCTGACTTCTTCTACACCGAACAACATTTTGGTACTCATCACTTTTTTTATTACTGAGTAATCATTCTTATGATTGTACTGCAATTTATTTATTAATTCATCTATTAATAGATATTTGGATTTTTCAAAGGTTTGACTGTTGTGACCAGGTAGTTTCTATGAACATTCATGTTGAAATCTCTCTGTGGACATGTTTTCATTTTTATTTAGTAATAGGAATGGAATCAATGGGTCTTTCTTAAGTGTTTATTTCACTTAACAAAAAACTGCCAGTTTTCCAAAGTAGTTGTACCATTTTATACTCAGACCAACAAAGTATGAAAGTTTCCTCCAGGTCATCATTAACACTTGGTAGTTTCTTTTTTATATATTTTAGCATATTAGTAATTGTGAACTGGGAACACAAGGTTTTAATTTGCATTTCCTGATGACGAAAGATTCTTAGGCGTTATTTATAAACAAACTGGACATTTCACACATCCTTTTGTGAAATTTCTGAGTATACTTTTTTTTAAAACTAAGTTATTTTTCTTCTTATTAGTGAATTGTAAAAGTTCTTTATATAGTCTGGATACAAACCATTTTTTAGACACATGTACTGCAATTGGTTTCTCCTAGTTTATAACTTGCCTTTTATTTTTCCTAATGACAACTTGACTAGGAAAAGTATAATTTTGTTGAAATTCGATGGATTATTTTTTTTACAGTAAGTAATTTCTGTCTCCTGTCTAAGAAAATTGCCCAAAGTATAAAGATTTCTCCTATGTTTTCTTCTAGAAGGTTTGTTGCACTGGCTACGACCTCTAGGATATAAAGTGATGATATTAGACGTCCTCATCTCCTTCCTGGTTTTACAAAAGGAAACATTTAATTGTTCTCCATTAAGTCAGAGAAACGCATGCTATATTATTTAAATCTTTTAAAATATATTAAGATCTAATCTATTACCCAACATATGATCTATCATGCAGACATTCTGTGTTTCTTTGAAAAGAAGGTGTATTTTGCTGTTTTTAAGTAAAGTGTTTTGTAAATATCGATTCAATCAGGCTGGTTTGAAGTGTCATTCAGGTCTTGTATATCCTTCCTGATTTCTTTTTCATCTCTTTGCATTTCCCGATTATTAGCGATATTGAGCATCTTTGCACCTTTTCGTGTACCTGCTGACCATCTGTTTATCTACCTTGGAAAAGGTCTTTTCAGATCCTCCACTCATTTCTTAATCAGATTCTATGATTTTTTGCTAATGAGTTATATAAGCTTATTTATACATTTTGGATATATTCCCCTATTGACTATATGGTATGCAAATACTTTCTCCCATTTGGTAGATCGTCTTCATTTCTTTTCATTGGAGGTTTCCTTTGCTTTGCAGAAGCTTTTAGGTTACTGTAATCCTACTTATTTGTTTCATTTTATTTGTTTGCTTCTTTCATGTTTGTTCTCTTTGCTTTTGGTACCAAATCCAAAAACCGTCATCAAGACTGACATCAAACAGTTCTCCTCCTGTATATTCTTTGAGAAGTTTTATGGTTTCAGGATGTTCCGAGACTGTTTAGTCTCTGTCATTCAGCACACATTTAGGATTGTTATATCTCCCTGGTAAATTGTCCGTTTTAAATTCATCTCCAAGTCTACTTTCAGATTTCTCATAGGAGATATTAATGGGGCTGTACCAGCCTTTTTAAAAAATTTTTAACGTTTTTTATTTATTATTGAGAGATAGAGCATGAGCATGGGAGGGGTAGAGAGAGGGGGAGACACAGAATCTGAAAGAGGCTCTAGGCTCTGAGCTGTCACCACAGAGCCCAATGTGGGGCTCAAACTCACAAACCGCGAGATCATGACCTGAGCCAAAGTTGGATGCTTAACCGACTGAGCCACCCAGGTACCCCTGTACCTGCTTTCTTATGTGGAGCATTTCCGTAGTTTATATTCTTCTGTCCTTTCATTTTCAAATTAAACTTTTGTCTTCAAATTTACAGGGCATCTCTCATAGACTGCATACAGTGGAGTCTTGCTTTTTCATTTAGATTGACAGTCCCAGCTTTTTAATTTAATTATTTAGCCTTAACATTTTATGCCATTATTCATCTGGTTGAATTTGTCTATCAACTTTTTGTTCATTTTTTGCTTTCTGCCTTTTGCTTCTTTCTTCTTCGTGTTGAGCCTTTCCTGCCTTCTTCTGGGTAACTTACATATGTTCTTAGTATTATATCTTATTCTCTCTATTTTTCGTATTCTTTCCTCTATTATTTTCTATTATTTCTGCATCTTCGAAGCTGTTCTACTATTCAACCCAAGACTAATAGCATGGATTTGGATTTTTAAATTATCCATGTCTGATTATCGCCAATTTGGTAGAAATTCACACTTCACACCAGACAGTTCACATTGTCCATGTCATGCTTCTCATTTCATGAATGTAATAAGCTCACAATAGTATGATTCCATTTCCCACCCCTCACCCTTGAGCTATTGTTATCATGTCTTTTATCAATACACGGTTTACAACTCCACCACACAATGCCATTTATTTTATTTAAATAGTAATTTACATTTTAAGAAAATTTTCAGAAAATTTAGTCTTTGGTACTTACCTCTAAATATGTGCTATCTTTGGTTCTTCTCCATTCTCCGTTCATCTTGTAGCATTTCCTCCAGCCTAAAGAACATTCTCTAGTTTTATTTGTTCGTAGTACTGATCTACTATAGAAATATTTTTCAGCTTTCCTTCACCCGAAAATGTCCTCATATCAACCTCAATTTTTGAAGAATATTTTTGCTAGATACAAATTCTTGAATGACATTTCCTCAGCACTTTGAATATGTCATTACATTGACTTCTGGTCTCTGCTGTTTCTAATGATTATGTTAGTTATTTTTCATACCATTATTCCTTCCATATGAAGATTTTATTCTCCTTAGGTCTCTTTTAAGAATTTTCACTTTAACTTTGCTGTTCTGTAGTTTGACTATGATATTCTTTTTTAAGATTTTTTTAAAATTCTTTTATGTTTATTTTTGAGAAACAGAGAGACAGAACTCGAAATGGGATCCAGGCTCTGTACTGTCAGCACAGAGCCCAACATGGTGCTCAAACTCACAAACTGTGAGATCATGACATGAGCCAAAGTCGGACGCTTAACTGAGTCACCCAGGTGCCCCTAAAATTTCATTTTTTTAAGTAATATTTACACTCAACATGGTTCAAACCTACAACCCTGAGATTAAGAGTTGCAGGCTATACTGACTGAGCCAGCCAGGTGTCCTAGCTACAATATTCCTAATATAGGTTTCCCTTTTATACATTCTTTTGGGGTTCACTAATGATATCCAACCTATAAGTTAATATATCCATCAAATTTGGGAAATTTCTAGTTATTACTCTTTTAATACATATTTCTTCCATTTTATGACCCTCGTTTCCTTTTAAGATTCTCAGTACATGTATGTTAAACTATTTGATATTTCCCCATGGGTCTCTTGAGTCTTTCTTCATTTCTTTCTTGGCTTTTTCTTTTCTGTACTTCAGACTGGTTCATTTATTTTAGTTCCTGGACTTTTAGTTCCATAACTTCCATTTAGTTATATTGATCATAATTTCCAGGTCTTTGCTGGGATGATCTAACCATTCATTAAGATCCTATTTTCCTTTATCTATTAGAAAGTAATTTCTTTAAATTCATGAACATACTTACAATGAATGTTTTAATGGGTTATCCTGCTAAATTTAATATCTGAATCATCTTGGAGTTATTCTTGTTCACTATTTTCTTTGTCTGAGATTTATATTCCCTTGATCTTTGCATATCTCATAATTATAGGTCATATAATGTACTCCGGAGAAGACTCTGGATTCTGTTATCTTCCTTGAGAAAGTGATGATTTTTTTTTTTTAGTTAACTGTTCAATTACTGTCGAATTCCATTAAACTTCTGTAGGCTTGAATGTATGTTTAGTTACAACCTATCTGTGAAAAATTAAGGGTTTCCAGGCCACTCGAACTTATCAGAACTCAATCTCAAAACCGTAACTCCTCTATTGATGTTGCAGAAGCATGGTGGCAGGTGTCTTTCCGGCAGACTCAGAGTATGCCACTTAGAGCATATGTGTTTTTTTAATATATAAAGGACTTTTAAAAACTTGAGTATAGTTGACACACAATGCTGCATTAGTTTCAGGCATGCGACATAGTGATTTAACTTCTCTACATATTGTATTACACTCACCCCAAGTGTAGCTACCATCTGTTACCATGTAAGGATATTACAATATCATTGACAATATTTTCTAGGCTGTGCCTTTTATTCCCATGATCTATTCATTCCTTAACTGGAATCCTGTATCTCCCACTCCCCTTTACCCATTTTGTCCATCCCCTTATCTCCCTTCCCTCTGCCAATCACCAGTTCTCTGTATTTGTAGATCACATTCTGCTGTTCATTAATTCATTTGTTTTGCTTTTTAGAGTCTATAAATGAATGAAATCATATGGTATTTGTCTCTCTTTGTCTGACCAGTTTCACTTAGCATAATGACCATTCATCTGTCAATGGACACTTGGGTTGCTTCCATATCTTGGCTATTGTAAATAAGGCTGCAAAACATAAGAGTTCATATATATTTTACACATAGTGTTTTCATTTTCTTTGAGTAAATACCCAGTACTAGAATTGTTAGATCATATGGTATTCCTATTTTTAATTTTTTGAGGAATCTCCGTACTGTTTTCCACAGTAGCTGCACCAATTTACATTCCCACCAATCATGCATGTGGATTCCTTTTTCTCCACATCCCTGTCGACACTTGTTTATTGACTTCTTGAGTTTAGCCATTCTAACTGGTGTAAGGTGATATCTAATTTGTGGTTTTGGTTTGCATTTTTCTGATGGTTAGTAATGCTCAACATCTCTCTTCATGTGTCAGTTATCCATTTGTATGTCTTCTCTGGAAAAATGTCATTCAGGTCCTCTGCCCATTTTTTAATTGGATTGTTTGTGGTTTTGGTGTTGAGATGTTGAGTTCTTTATATATTTTAGATATTAACTCCTTATCAGATATATCATTTGCAAATATCTTCTCCCATTCAGTAGGTTATCTTTTTGTTTTGTTGATGGTTTCCTTTGCTGTGCAAAAGTTGATTTTTTTTTGATATAGTTCTAATAGTTTATTTTTGAGTATATTTTTTTGTCTGAGGAGATTTATTTAGAAAAATGTTTGCTATGGCTGATGTCAGAAAAATTACTGCCTGTGTTCTCTTCCAGTATTGTTATGGTTTCAGGTCTCACATTTAGGTCTTTAATCCATTTCAAGTTTATTTTTGTGTATGGTGTAAGAAAGTGGTCCAGTTTCATTATTTAAATGTAGCTGTTCAGTTTTCCCAGCACCACATATTGAAAAGAATCTTTTCCCCATTGCATATTCTTATCTCCTTTGTCTCCTTATAAATGTGGGTTTGTATCTATCCTGTTCCTTAATCTATATTTCTATTTTTTCTTTGTGTCATGCTGTTTTGATTACTACAGCTTTATAGTATATCTTGCTGGAAATATGATACCTCCAGTCTTGTTCTTCTTGGGATTGTTTTGGCAATTTGGGGTTTTCTGTGGTTCCATACAAATTTTAGTACTGTTTGTTCTAGTGTTGTGAACAGTGTCATTGGTATTTTAATAATGATTGCATAGAATCTGTAGCTTGCTTTGGGTAATATGAACATTTTGACAACACTAATTCATCCAATCCATGAGCATGGAACATGTTTTCATTTGTTTGGGTCGTCTTCAATTTCTTTCATCAGTGTTGTATAGTGTCCAGAGTACAGGTTTTTCACCTCTCTGGGTAAGTTTATTCCTATGTATTTTACTCTTTGTGTGTGTGTGTGCAATTGTAAATGTTCTTTATTCCCACTATATAGACTCTGAGTATCTCAATTTGCTGTTGAGTCAATAATGAGGTATTAACATGTCTCTCCTGATTTGAACCCCTTCTCTGTTCCAGCTCTGTTATCTCTGTTCTATTTTCAGGCTCACCGAGTGAAGCCTCGGTTAGTCTCACTGAAACGAGAACTCATGGAGGAGTTCCTATAATGAATTCTTGGTTTCCTTCCGCAAATCTCTCTGCTCTGTGTTCTTTGCAGACCCCAGCTGCTGCAGCTGTCCCGAATGCCAAGCTCTGTCTCCTTAGCTCAGTGAGACTCTGCTGGGATTCCATTTGCCTGCTGTACTGTCAGAACACTTCCCAGATAGAAATCCAGGGTTTGCCTTTGAAATGTTCTCTTCTCTCAAGGATCAGTAAGGCTGGTTGCTCCTGATGGTCAATGCTCAGAACGGCTGTTTCATACCTTCTCTCCAGTTTAATAACGGATTATAACAGAAGAGCTGATCTCATACCAGCTACTCTGTCATAGCCAAAACTAGAACTTTCAGTATTGTTTAAGTTTTTAATTAAAAAGTATAAATGGATACATTCATTGTCATGGGCCAGCTAGCACCCATGTTTATGTTTTGGTAATACAAATACGGGTCAATTATTGTGAAAGTTCACTTTATTTTATAGAACCACTACTCAATTTAATTACAGGATCCTTTTATATTGAGAAAAAAGACATAATGTTTACAAATAAGAGTAATATGCTGATGCTTTTGAAATATGTCAACTGGGATCACCTAGAAAAAATAAATGGAACGGTCATATTTTTAATAATGTATGAGTGCACAAGGAAAAAAAAACACTTGTCAAAATTGTATGTTACAGTACCCTATCTATATATAAATGCATATGTTTATAAAAGTGTGTTTTCCCTGTTGTGCTAATCTTTTTTACTTGGCATATTTTTAATGGCTTTTCCAAATGACCTTTGTAAAATTAATCAAGGATCTGACACTATCCTTTGGAGAAATACAAAGAAAGAATGCTGCTTATAATAACTTTTGCATGAGAAACAGCCAGAAAATGACAAAACAGAGAAAACACTAATACTAAAAAAATTAAAGCTTGAAAGTGGAACTGAAAAACGTTGCCATTTTGTCAGTAATATTTTTGTGTGTCTCTGAAAGTCCATTTTCCCTTTATTTTCTAGACCATTGTCTTAATTCCTTGACATCAGATAGATTTCTCCAAACAACTTGCTAAGTAAAATACACCACGTTTTTTCATGAGCTCTAACAGTGAGAAGCATCCCAAATTAAACATTAATAAAATGTACAGAAAATATGGGTAAAAAACTATAAATGCAAAGAAAGTAGAAAAATGTCTGCAATTAGGCCGGATGGAATCTAAAAAGAAATTAAATTTAGTTTTAATACATTTCTATTCTTTTCTTTGAGAAAATTACTACTGAAGTGAGGAATTTTTTCCCCCTGTAATTTAAATGGTAAGTCTGCCAGATGTGTGTCTCATGCTTGAAGAGTCGAAGCTTTGCATTATTTAGCATATTAAGAATCACAGAATTTTAAAAAGGGCTCCTTTATTGCCTCGAGGTTCTAATTAAGTAAACCTTAGCCTGGTACATTTAAAACTTGCAATACAAGAGATTTTCGCTCTTTTTTTCCCCCATAGTCAAGTCACATCTATGTAACAAATATAGAAAATCTTTAAGATGATATAATTTTTCTTTTGCTTGAAGAATTAAAACTATCTATTATTTTAAGAAGTTTTTAATAGAGGCCAGCAATCTAGAAGACAACTAAGGATTCGAAATACTTTTTAATCATTGCAAGTTGCTTTCCTTATTTATACCAAGCGTATGTGTTTCATAAAGGCACTTCTATATTATCAATCTTACCCTCTCTCTCCCTTACTCCCTCTGCTTCTGCTGTGGCCTCAATCATTTTCTCATTAGACAACAGCAATTCTAAGGAGCAAGAAGATCTTGGGTTTGGGATTGATACTATGTTTTTATGCATTTCTGTATGTATGTCTGTCTGTAGTAAATATCTGATCGCACGGCATTAATTAGCTGCTCTTTCAGCAGTTTGTAGAAAGAGTCCCAGAAGCTTACGTGAAAACCATAATCAGATGGAAGTTCTGTAGGCACACGACATTCATAAATCATACCCTTAAATACAGTTATTTTTGCCATTTTAGAAAATGTCAAAGGTGTCAACTCTGTCCAAATATACCGCTTAACAGTGACTATTTTAGTAAATTGACTTGAAATGCATTCAGCAAACTGACAGTTAAAAGCACATAATCTAGTTCAGAGTACAAATGAACAGTTTAAAGGCCAAAACAAGCACCAAAGTATGAATTCTCGATGACATGTTGCAGCCATTGACCAAAATCTTAGCATTGTTTATCTACATCAGAAATAGTGTCCCCAATTTTTGAAACATGATTTTTTTAATATGTAGGTTCTAGTTAGGAAAAAGACATGTTCCAACCACTTTTAACCATGATAGTCCAATATCTATTTGAGGACACAATGAGCAACACAGAAATTACAGAAATTCAGGTGATGAGTTGATAACATTCTCTGCCAAAAGCATGGTTTAAACTTATAAGCAGTAACTTCTTGGATGCTGCGAACATAAATTGACAAATGTTTGTCCTAATGTCAAGAAACAAGAAATTCTCTTATCTTTTCTTCGCATGAGAAACTAATGAACAAATGGATCTTTAAATTAGAGCATTGACAGAAGGCAAGTATCATAAAATTGGAGCTTAGATGTGGCCAGGATTATTCCCTCCAAAGCCCAAAGTGCTTGGTAACAGGTGAAATGTACCTAATACCTTATGAATGGATTTCTTAGAAGTGTTAAGAAGCTTAATGGTTTCATATTTGGGGATGTTTTGATATTATTGGCAGCAGAAATGCAACAAAACCATCCTTACTTGCACTTCTGTCCAAACCATTAAACCACAATCTGTCCACAGGGAACCACATGACACTTGGGTACTCCTTATGAAGCTCAGCAGTTAGCTGATTGGTAATAATACGTTATGCTTTATCCTGTATTTTTCAGTTTATAAAAACAGATTTGCATATGCTACTTATTTAATTCAAGCTATTTGATTAACTTTATTACTGCCACAAAACTGCAGCTATTTCTGCCACGGTATCCATCCAGCAGAAATTTCTGAGTATTTTGCCCTTGCAGGATAAAAATAGACTGATGCATGCATGCCTTGCCTAATAAAATATTATTGTAATGTAAAAGCAGGAAGACATTTGGTTATTCTTCCTAAGAATAATTTTTAAGCATCGCCCATTTCTTCCATGCTTAAGAAGATTTTACCCTTTTATGAAAGTCTTTTTCATGAAAGCATCTTTTTTCTGTTACTCTTAAAAATATTAAACTCTCCATCTTAAGCATGGTGAAAGAACTCTGGACATTTTAATATGTTTCTCATGAGTGTTGTTTGGTTATCATCAATGAACACTTTCATTGAATTTAGAACGTCCAAATCTATTTAGAAGAGTAAATTATTTTGCCCACTAGTAAGTCTCTAGTGTTAAAAGAAAATTACAGGTGAGGATAGAGTCATTGCCAAATACCACAATTAAGCAGGATATAGACATACTCAAGGATGTATCTAATATTATGATAATCAACTGAATAAAACAGGGATGATTTTGTGAGCACTTATTACATGTGTACAACTCTTTACATTAATTTTCACTAATCCTCAAATAGGGCCCATTACCTCCCCTTTAAAGGTGAAGAAACAAAGATTCAGAGTTTAATCAATTTGAGGAATGATATTAAATCTCAGAGTTGAGGTCTGAATTTAAGCCTCTCTGACTCCCATGTTGAAGGTGTTTTCCTCTACTAAACTTGGACTGATCTGAATTCTATTGATTCCTTTGTTGGTGCATTTCTGGTAGTAGACAGGGATTATGGTTAGTTGTCTCAAAAAGGAACAAAAGCAGAACTTTGAATCAACACTCCAACTGCTGACTTTTAGTTATTCATGCTAAGGAGGAAAGGAACAACAAAATACTGAAGAAAATAATTGTGATAGCCACATTGTTGAGTTCATACTACATCTCAGGCTTTATAGGTTTCGAAGTCCCAAGTTAGCTACTAATTTAAAACTTTTCTCCTTAAGGTTTTAAAACATTTCAGTGAGTAATAAATTTTTCCAATTTAAAATTTTACCACTTTTTATGAGGACATTATCCTAAGTGTATTTAACCAGTCACTAAAAGTACAAATACTTTACAATTCTACTTATGTGAGGGACCTTGAGTAGTCAAATTCATAGGAACAGAGAGTAGTATGGTGCTTGCCCAGGGCTGGGAGAAGGAAGAAACGGGGAATTAGTATTTACTGGGGACAGAGTTTCAGTTTGAGAAGAAGACAAAGTTCTGGGGGATGGATGGTGCTCGTGGTTGCAGAGCACTCTCAATGTACTGAATGTCACTGATGTATACGCTTCCTAAGTGGTTAAGATGGTAAATTTCCATTTGCTATCTCTATTTTACCACAGTTGAAAATATTTTTCTATTTCCATATTTTTCAAGCCCTACATGAAATGCTAAGAAACTTTTAAAATGATGTAGGACCTTAAACAACAAGAAGAGACTTCTGATTAGAACCAGATGGTTTATACTCAACTCTCCCTTCTCCTTCCTTCTAAGTTGAACTATAAATTCTGAAAATAATGTAAGGGGCAGCCACGGGAGAATTCTGAAAGTATCATGAGGAAGGAGAAGTGATTATAGACCCCGGAACTGGAGGAACAATGTATAGGACACGGCAGCTTAATCCCATCCTCCAATCATCCAACAGAAAACCCACACACAGCATCTTCAAACCCATCCTATCAGCAGATAGTGGTGAAGGTAGGCTCATTTACCTACTTTTCAAAAAGACGTCCCTCCAACACCACCAAGGGGGTATGGTAGCATCGGAGAGAAGGATAAACCAGAAACCCGACTGGAATGAGTTCTCCTTCCCTGCAGCTTGAGACAGCCCTTCCCGACCAAGGCACAACAGGTAGCTGAGTGGCACTAGCAGGTGGATCTTGCTGCTACGAGTGACTAGACTAGGAAGCCTCTTAACATCCTGAGGCAGGAGACTCCCTTCCCTACCCAGAGCACCAGGTGGCCCAGCCTGGGAAATCTCCTTCTGTCCTCTCAGGGGTTACCGGGAGGGTCCGGCGAGAGCACCAGGTGCACGAGCTGAATAGTGCAGACCAAAACAACACAGCATTTCTCAAGTGCTGAAAGACGTATTACCAACCATAAATTCTATATTCAGTGACAACACTTCAGGAGAAAAAGAAAGTACTTTTTCAGATGAAGGAAAGCAAAAAGAATCTGTCACTAGAAGATATATCCTTAAAAATAACCAAAATTCATCCCAGATGAAAGAGATCATCTGAATAGTCCTATAACCATTAAATAAACTGAATTCACAATTTTGAAACTCTAGACCCAGATAGTTTCCCTGCGCAATCCTACAAAAATATGCAGGAGAATTAACACAAATTTTATTTAATCTCTTCTAGAAAATAGAGAAGCAAACATTTTCTGATCATGTGATGAGGCCATTTTAACCCTGACGCCAAAACAAGACAAAGTGCATAAAAACAAAAGTACAGACCAATATCTCTCAGGAACTTAAAAAATCCTCGACAAAATATTAGCAGATTGAATCCAACAGTGTGTGCAAAGAATTACATAGCCTTACTATATAGCTACAGTACTCAAGACTGTGTGATCTTGGGATAAGCACAAAAATCAATGGACTGGATTAGAGAAGGAAGAAAAAGTTCAAGAAATATGCTAAATGGCTGATTTTTTTAATGTTTATTTATTGATGAGAGAGAAGGGGGGCAGAGTGAGAGGGAGACACAGGATCCAAGGCAAGGCTTGAGGCTTTGAGCTGTCAGCACAGAGTCTGACGCAGGGCTCTAACCTACAAACTGTGAGATCATGACTTAAGCCAAAGTCAGATGCTTAACTGACTGAGCCACCAGGTGCCTCTCAATGGCTCATTTTTAAGAAAAGTGTAAAAGCAAGTCATAGGAGGAAAGATATCCTTTTTGACAAATGGTGTTGAAGAAATTAAACATCAATTCCAAAAATAATAATAATAATAAAATAAAATTAAAATTGACCTAAACCTCATCGTTATATTAAAAATAACTTGAAATGGATTATTTTTTTGAAAAAAAATGGAGACAATATTTAGGGTCCCGTGCTGGACACCGAGTTCTTAGACTTGACACTAAAAGCCTGAACCATAAAAGGGGATTGATACATTGAACTTCATTAAGACTCAAGGTCTCTCCTTACTGAAAGACCCCGTCGACAGGATAAAAAGGCAAGCTGCAGACAGAAAGAATATGTTTGCAAACCACACATTCAAGAACTATCGGTTTTATCCAGCATGAAATGTGTTACAGGGGAGAAAATGATGAACTCCTGGTCTCTCCAACAACTAGCTCACTACACTTGGTTAAAACTTTATTTCATGGTAATTATTCACACACATGATGCTTAATTTCTGCACATCTGAAAAGGTGAAAAAAAAAGATGTTTTATTATAAGTCTGTGAAGGTAAAGGAAATACTATTAATTATGGTTAAAAAAATGCTATAGTGTTTTTAAAAAATGAGGACACTTTTTTAAATACTTGGCCTTAGGAGGTTTTATGTGCATTTATGCATGTGTGAGTGCATATGTAATTGATATCATCTTAATGGTAGAGAAGACATGCTTGCTGATAAAAACAATACACTGGCCTAACCATAAAGAAACTAACGAGAATTTGTTTGAAAAAGCAGGGTGAATAAAATGGGAAAAAACATTTGTGGTTTGGGGTTCTATATTGTTTTTCACTAAATTAAGTTTTTACAGCCTATGTCTCTTCACTGCACGCCAGGAGCCATCAGTGCCTTTACAACTAGCACTGTGACTTCTCTGTGTTTATGTCTATGAATGTCAAAAAAACATTGCAGGATTTTTTTTGACTACAGCTTCAAACCTACAAACTTCTAAATCCTCGAGGTCCTACCGAAATAGTTAAGGTGTAGTGTTCATTTAACAAGTGATGGCAAATAATCTCGACCAAAAAAAGGTTTTGCAAATAAAATGGGTCAAACTCGTTGGCTTCTAGTAATGCAAAATATTCAAAGAGCATGTGTAATGTACGGTGTTACAAAGCAGCGAGTCCTTCTATCACTCACTGCCAAGGGGTCAGCATTCAAGAACAGACTGATTTCTCTAAGAAATAAGTAGAATTCCAAGAGACTGGCTAAAGGAAATATTGTTTCACCCAAAATCCTACTTTCTAATTTATATTTCCTGTTTCTTACTCCATATGGATCATCTAATTAGACTGTGTGGAACATTCTGGATAAAACTACTGCCCCTTTCTGGCATTTTTTATTCCAATTTATTTCCACTTTGAACAAAGTCAACTGTATGTTCTAAGAAGTTAGACACTGGAACAAGGTGAACTAAATGAGTCAGGCCATTCAAGTGTTCAAAGCCAGACTCATGTTTAGAAAGAGTTAATGAACTCATTGATTCCTGGGATGACTCACAATAGCACTTACTTTTCATTTTCATGTGTGGTTTTACCGGTTTGAAAAGCCCAGTACTGGACCAAAGACAATGCTCCCTGCTAAGGACTTGTAGGAAGAGCGTATAGCATGTCTTCTTTGGTGAAATGTCTATTCGTGAATGCACTCACAGGGAGCACTGAAAATTGTCAAACTCTGGGAATCAGAGTAGGATGGTGGGTGCCAGGGCCTGGAGAGGGAAGGGAAAATGGGCGGCTGCTCATCGATTTGCATAAAGTTTCAACTAGGGAAGATTAGTACATTCTAGATGTTTGCTGTACAACATCAACCACATGATTGACAACACCGTATTGTACACTTAAGCATTTGTTAAGAGGGTGGATCTCATGTTATTGTGATCACAATAATAAAAAAAAAAATGAAAGAAGCTGTAGTTAAAATCAGTCCTATAAACTGGAGCAACTGTAAAGTCTTGTTGGAGAGGCCGCTGCTTTGTCATGTCTGAGGAGCAAATTCTGCTCAGCCGTGGTTTCTTTGATCATAATTCATTTAGTACATGTTATCCCCACAGGTCCTTATTTCCAGCTTGCCCAGACGGTGCATTTAGCTTTGGTTCTGGGAATGCTCTAGTTGAATAGTAGGATCAAAGACAAGTTTGTTTTATCCCAGGTCTACAGCGACCCTTCCTTCCTAAACCAGTGTTCCCAAGGCTTTCTAGAAAGGTTCAAACTTTCCCAAACTGCTAGGTCAGTTGTGGTGTCTCGTATTCAGTCCAGAACTATGATAGTATTTGTTGTCCATATGCACACCTGCAATATCATTTTGCAAGGGTATGTGTCTAAATAAGAGAGATTTCATCAAGGAAAAATCAGGTTATTTTCATGGATAGGACATTTGGAGCAGTCGCTGAGTAGACAAGGCATGCTTGCATTTGTCAACCTATTTCTGTAATAGACTAAGAAACACACACACACACACACACACACACACACATACACCCACACACAAAACAGGGTGTGTGTGTGTGGAGGGAAGAGTCAGTATTTATTACCTCTGCATTAAAGACTACGTTCAGGAAAATATGTATTCTTTCAATTATTTCAACAAGTACAAAAGGCATTTCCAAAAATGACTTTATTAGCGATTCCTAAAGTACCGATAGCTTGAAGGGGTTTGAAATGGCCAATGTCAACTGAGTGGGAGGAATGACAAGCCAATTTGAATGATAACGCAAGTGAACTGCCTTTTTTTATGTTTCTTCACCAAGCTATTTAATAGCACAGGTACAGAGGAAAAACAGAGCGTGATGAATATATGAGAGCAAATAAAACGTTTAGGGTGTAAAATGTCCCGAAAACACAAGTTGTAATCTGCGGTTGTCAATCTAATACACACACACTCTGTAATTAGAAACATATTGGAATAGGGCAGCCAGCACGTATTTGTACTTTTCCCTCAAACCTTTATTTCGATCATTCACACGTGACGCATTCATTTTTATTGCCATTTCCACTCAGAACAAGAATTTTAAAGAGGCAGCCTAAAACCCCCCAGAATTTCTTGAACCCTTCCAAATAATTTTTCTGTCTTCACTCAGGAAAGGAAGCAACGCAGCCAGGATTCTAACCTGCTGGAAACATTTTAAGCGCATCTCCTCTCTCTGCTCCCCAGATCCTTTTGACACACCCTCCTCCCTCCCTCCTTGGCGTTAAACTGCTTCTCCACTTCCTTTACATCAGTGGGAACACTTCCCTTATGGGTGTCGGGATCTCTCAGAGGGGTCAGGGGCTGCCCTGCGGAGGAAATGACAAGCTGTGAAATGTAAAAGAACAATTCCTTCCACATGTTCCTTTGCTCCTGGAGCAGCGAGGGGCTGTCAGCTAGCATCGCTTTGGAACCAGGCAAGACTCTGCGTCGTAGTTCTGTCAAAACTAATTTACAATTAAAGACCTGCATGACTGTTTAAAGCTTTTTCGATTCCGGCAGTTTTCTGAAATGACTTTGAGATTGAAGTGGATCAGACCAGAAACCACTGTTGTAATTAACTGCAGTGGATGGTGGAAAAGTTCATGAAATAAGACAAAGCTTAAAACAAATTGTATATATATAATATATATATAAGAGAGTGAGAGGGAGAGAGAGAAATCCTTACTGGACCTCCAATTAACATATCCGTGGAAATTTCTTAGCTGAGCACAATTTAGAGAGTTTAGAATTGCAGTCATTGGAAATTTTATTTAGTTTGTAAATACAGTTACCAAATAACAATTTCATTGATCTGAAGGAAGAAGGAAGGAAGGAAGGAAGGAAGGAAGGAAGGAAGGAAGGGAGGAAGGAAGGAAGGAAGGAGGGAAGGGAAGGAAGGGGGAAGGGAGGAAGGGGAAAGGGAAGGAAAGACTGATATATCTTGGCCATTTGATACTTTAACATTTTTAAAATTATTTTAAAATACTTTAAAAGATTTTTATGATTTAAAATATTTTGATGCAATTCCCTGATATATTAAGCAAAAGCATCTTCAAATTGCAGGTAATTCTTTTTTTTATGCAGATTAGTCACTTTGAAACATACTGTGGTTCCCTGAGGTTCAATTTTTTTTAATGTTTATTTATTTTTGAGAGAGAGAGAGGCAGGCAGAGCATGAGCAGGGGAGGGGCACAGACACAGAATCCAAAACAGGCTTCAGGCTCTGAGCTGTCAGCACAGAGCCTGATGTGGGGCTCGAACTCGGGAACGGTGAGATCATGACCTGAGCCGAAGTCGGACGCCTAACCGACTGAGCCACCAGGCGCCCCCCTGAAGTTCAATTTTGTATTCAGATAGCCAACTCATATTCACTTATGCTATCTGAGAATCAAGAAACCCAAAGGAACAAATGTCGCATCTAAAAAGTGCCTCAACATCTCACCAAGTGGTGATTCTGAAGTTCGTTCCAAGTTCTTGAAATCTAGGATGTATTTTAGAGATGTCCTCATTCCTTAAAAGCTAGCTGAGTGAGCAGAGATACACCCAACAGGAAATTACTTGGGACAGTCTCTCCACAAACCCAACTCCAACTGTCCAAAGCAAAAAAGTCATACATGCCATTTTCAAATATCAGATCCATAACTCTTCCATAGAAACAAGGTAACAATGGCCTTTCAAAAGTATATGCCACTATGGTCTGGGATAATAGTGCCTGAAAATTTGCTTTCCCTATCTTATACATGAGAGAACGGTGGTCTAAGGACTTTGGGGAACATGTGGAGAATTGTCTAAAACTGGCTACACATACTTGAGCTCTGACATCCACATGGAAGTTCTCTCATATAATAATATATAATATATTATATAATATACTATAGAATAATATAGAATAATGAACACACTAACTAAGCTCTAGTGACCAGCTTGTCCATGGCTCCCTGTTCTGAGTTCCAGTACTATGGGCTCTCAGCTACTCTCCATCTACGATTCTGTTCCTACTGCTGCTAATTGATTTTCCCTGCATTATGTCTCTACTTCATGGTTTAGATCGAACATAACAGTACACGCTGCGCAGACCCCTCTCACCAAGCCACCTAATACATCACTAAAATAGAAGGACATATGCATGGCCAATCGATTTTTGACAAAGGGCTAAAGGCATCTCAGTGGCAAAAAAAAAAATAGTCTTTTCAACAAATGGTTTTGGAACAACTAGACATTTACATGTCTAAAAAGAAAAAATTAAAAAAAACTTCAACCTTCCCCTCACACTTTATTCAAAAATTAAGTCCAAATCGGATATCAAAACATAAAATGTAAACTCTACAACTTTCCGAAGGAAAAACGTAAAAGAAAATCTTGTAACCTAGGATTAGGTGAAGAGAGTTCATAGATACAATTTCAAAAGTGCAATCCGTTAAAAATACTGATAAATCAAAATTCAAACCTTTTGTGCCAAGAAAGGCCTTTTAAGAAAATAAAAAGTCAGGGGCACCTGGGTGGCTCAGTCAGTTATGCATCTGCCTTCGGCTCAGGTCATGATCTCATGGTTCATGAGTTTGAGCCACACATCAGGCTCTCTGCTGTCCACGTAGAGCCCACTTCAGATCCTCTGTCCCCCTCTTTCTCTGTCCCTTTCCCACTCATGCTCTCTCTCTCTCTCAAAAATAAACAAATAAATAAAAAGAAGGAAAGAAAGGAAGGAAGGAAGGAAGGAAGGAAGAAGAAGAAGAAAGGATGAAAGAAAGGATGAAAGAAGAAAGACATAAAGAAAGAAAGAAAAGAAAGAAAGAAAGAAAGAAAGAAAGAAAGAAAGAAAGAAAGAAAGAAAGAAAGGAAAGAAAACTACAAACATGTAAAAGGCATTTGCAAACCACGTATCCAATAAATGATTTGTATCCAGAATGTATAAAGAACTCTCAACATTCAACAACAAAAAGACCAACAACCCAATTCTAAATAGGCAAAAGACTTGAACAGATACTTTTTACCAGATATTAATATGGGTGGCTAATAAACACATATGAAGGTGGTTAATAAAATTAGCCACTAAAGAAATACAAATTGAAATTACAATTTTAAATTTAATGTGAATATGAATTAGAATGACTTAAAAAACCCTGACAATACTAAGTGCAGACAAGAGTGCAAAGCAACTGAAAGTCTCATGTGCTCCTCGTGGAAATGCAAAATTATACAGCCACTCTGTAAAAGCGGCAGTTTCTCATAAGTTAAGAACACATATACCCTCCAACCCAGCAACTCTATTCTTAGGTAGAAATAAATACTATGCTCACACAAAAATTTTTGTATCAGTATTTATAGCAACTCTATTCATAATCGCCAAAAATGGAAACAATCGCTGTGTCCTTGAATAAGCAAACAGATAAAGGATGCTACCTCCATTCACGGCCATGTCATCCCACCAGGAGTAGGAATGAACTGTTGATATGTACAATTCAGATGCATCTCAAAGGCACCATGTTGGCTAAAAGAAGACAGTGTCAGCAAAATATTATTGTACTCTATGATGATTTTGAAAGTATAAAACTTTAGTGATGGTAAAAGATCAGTGGGGACCAAAGCTTACTTGTGGGTTTGGGAGCGATGGAGGAAGGGGTGGGGAGCCTGCAGCAGATAGCAGAAAGGAAAAGGAAGGTGTTTGGGTAATTGAATGGTTCTTTATCCTGATCGCAGTGCTAATCACCCAAATCTAGGTATGTGCTAAATTGTTCTAGCATTCCAAAAATGTCAGTTTTACTGTATGTTGATTTTAAAAATAAAATAAACTGTTTGCTTGACTTATTTCCATAGAAATGAACTGTAAGCCCAGATAGCACTCAGAGGCATGTTCTCTTATTCATTCAACAAATATTTCCTGAGAATCTGTGATGCTAAATATTGCTGTAGGCAACAGGTACGTGAATGAACAAAACAAAGATCCCTGCCCTCACAGAGTCTGCAGTCCAGCTACACCTCTTTACAATGACTTTTCCAGGATGTAGTCAAGTAAATAGGGGCATGAAGGTGAAATGGAGCGGATGCTTTCAGAAGGAACTCAAGGCTTCATCTCTAGAGATGAGGGAGACCTAATATCTAAGAGTATGTCTGTTTCAGGGCCCCTGGGGGGGTTCAGTGGGTTAAGGCTCCAACTCTCAGTTTCTGCTCAGGTCATGATCTCACAATTCTTGGGTTTGAGCCCTGCATCAGGGCTCTGCACTGACAGAGCAGAGCCTGCTTGGGATTTTCTCCCTCTTGCTCACTGCCCCCCCCCCATTCACACTGTAGCTCTGTCTCTCTCTCTCATTCTCTGTCTCTCTCTCAAAATAAATAAATAAACCTAAGGGGGAAAAAAAGAGTATGTCTGTTTCAAAGTCCTGCTCAGAGCATATCTCCCTAGCAAGGCTGCAATATCGACCATAGTTAGGCCACCTCCCGCCCTTGTTCTCATCTTCAGGAACCAAAACTAGAGAGGACTCTAGAATTTCTGCTTTGTCACAAACAGCAGTTTCAGGTAACACAATAGAATCAAACCAAACTAAAAGACTAATGAATCACCGGGATTTTTACTATTTAATTTGATTCTCCCCACAAACTTGAGAATCAAAAATTCAGCCATTACTCTTCTTACTTCATACACAAAAGGAAACGATCTCACAAAGTCTTCAAGAATACAAAGTATTCTTGTGATTCACACTGGTTTTCAGACTTTGGGTCCAGATTACTTTCCCCTCTACTACAGTGTTACAGCCAAGTGAAAATCATTCCTTCATACTTCTTGGCTTTGGTAATCCAGAATTACCTAAGAAGTACATTAATTCACTCATTTACTTAACAAATCTTAATGGAGCCATTGTTGACTGCCAAGTACAACTGTGGAAGACGTAGACCTAGTGCCTGTCCTCAAGAGGCTTGTAGTCTTGATAAGGAGACATGCAAATGAATGCATAATTGTCATAAAAAGGAAGAACCCTGGGGTAACACGGTGGGGGCACTGCACACAGTCTCCTTGGGAAGGAAGTTTTAAGCTAGATTCTAAAGGATGAAAATAGAGTGGCAGTTAAAGACTCTTCCAGATAGAGAAAATAGCATGAAAGAATACCTTCAGGTGGAAATCACCTTGCTTTGTTTGTGGGAATTGAAGAAAACCAGACCAATCAACAGCTGCACATCAGCGCTTCTTAATTCTGGCTACACGTTAGGATTTCCAGAAGGAGTTTTTTAAGGATAACGATGTCCAGGTCCCACCCCAAGAATTTGATACATTTGTTCTGGTGCAGAGCCCAGACAAGAGTATTTGTTTAAAGCCCCACAGAAGATTCAATGTATAGGCAAAGTTAAGAAAGCACTGTTTTTCTTAGGTTTGTTGAACCACAGATTCAGGCAAGTTTATGTTTGAGTATGAATAGACTTCTTTCAGAATTTATCCACATATTGGTTAATTTCAAGTGGGTCTTCATTTTTTTTCCTTTTTTTCCTTTTTAGTCGAGTTTGAGCGGCCTGCTGACAAACTCATGTAATATTAATTGATTTCAATATATGTGGCACATGAAGAATAAAGAAAGAATAAATAGGGGCTCTTTGTTTCCTCTTATATATGACAGTACTTGTGTTATAGTCATTGATGAGAAAGGTCTAGTAAGAAGGAGGCCATGGACTCATTCAATTATCTATACTCTCAAAGAAGTAGAGTTCCAAAGATTGATTAAATGCCTATTTGCAAAGGAACGTGGCATTCATAGAGCCCACACACAGGATCACAGGCTGAAGCAAAAAATAATTAGGTATTAGGGTAGAGATATAATATTATTTCAAAGATTCTTTCATCTGGGCTCCCTAGATACATGATATTATTCATATGCACCACCCCCATCCCAGGAGCATATTCTGACTCCTATATCCTTGATCCATCTCATAATAAAACATAGTCCCAATATTTCTTAATAACACTGGATAAGAAGTTGAGTGCCATAATAATCTCATGTTCTCTCTCTAAGAAGGTGCTTTTCTACACTTGTGTGGCTCAGCCTTTCCAGAAGGTATCAGAGCCCTTTTCATCCTTATTTTGTCCTCAGGCCAAAACCTACAGCAACTTTGAAAATGGTAGCTTATCTTGAGAGGACCCAGAAGGGAAATTACTTAATAAGATTAAGACACTTAAAATTAGAATTCCAAATAACATTATTGTTCCTTGGTGATTTATTACATATCCTAAATTTTACACGCAAAATTTTTTCTTTAAAGACTGCTATTGCTGCTGTGAGTTTTTCATCGTTTCCTTACATAAAAAATATCAAATAATTGTTTTTTAAAGAAAAAAATGCCTTTTTTTCCTTTTCTCCTTTAGCTCAGAGGAAGAATACTCTTTTCTCCTTTTCAGGACTAACCTCTCCCATCTATCTTGCTTATGATGGGAATTCATCCTGATGGACTCATACATTCTTCATTTTTCCCCCTTCAGATATTTTCCCATTGTTTATCAAGAGAGGGATAAGTGTTCGTCCCTTTAAAAAAAAATACAATCTTCCCTGCCATTAAGCTGCTATTGAAACTCTCTCTCCTTCACCTCATTTTCGAGTGCGTCTTCTATATGCACTGCCTTCATTTCTTCTTTCTTGCTCCCTCCTCTGGTCATTGCAGTCTGGTTTCTCATTTCTTACCTATTCCCTCAAAAGGCGTCACAATGTACTTTATCTGCACAGCAAACTGTGTTTTTGTCATTCCTCAAGGACCAACAGCATATGTATCAGGTGGGAGCTGCAGAGTCTAAACCCATCTCACATCTACCGGATCAGAACTTGCATGTGAACTAGATCCTTGAGTGATTCGCATGCATTTAAAATTTGAGTAGTGCTTCAACAGAATAATTTATTGATGTGAACCCCTCACCCCTCCTTTCTTGAGATGCTTAAAATTCTATAGCCTCCATGATCCCACACATCCTGGTCCTTCTACTTCTTCACTTTTTAAAAATGTTTATTTATTTTTGAGAAAAAGAGAGAAGGAGGGGAAGACTGAAAAGAAGATAGAGGATTTGAAATGGGCTCTGCCCTCTGCACTGAGAGAGGAGAGCTCAGAAAGCCCAGTGCGAGGCTTGAACCCATGAACTGTGAGATCTTGACCTGAGCTGAAGTCAGACACTTAACCAACGAAGCCACAAGCCGCCCCTCTACTTCTTCAGATTTTTCCTTTTTGGTTGATGCGAACTTTTTCTCTCATCTGTCCCTTAAATTAAGGTTTTCCTAGAGTTTTTCCAATGTTCTTTTCATGGCGTAGGCCTCATCCCTATTAGGATGACACCCACAGGTCCCTCCTAAATGTAAATTCATTTTTTTCAACTCCAAGTTAGTCACAGTCTTATTAATTTCCCCAATACTTTAAACTCAATTTGATCAAGGGGCACTTGGATGGTTCAGTCCATTCTGTGTCCAACTCTTGATTTCGGTACAGGGTATGTTCTCACAGTTCATGGGTTGAGCCTCGCCTCCAGCTTTGGGCCGACAGTGCAGAGCCTGCATGAGATTCTCTTTCTCCCTCTCTCTCTGTCTGCCTTTCTCCCTCCCTCTCTCTATAAAAGATAGATAGATAGATAGATAGATAGATAGATAGATAGATAGATAAATAGATAGATGATAGATAAACTTTAAAAATTTATGCTCAATTTGCTAAAAACCAATTGATCCACTTTTATCTGCAATCACCCCTTTGGGTACCTCACCTCTGATAAAGGCAAGACTATTTTCCTAGCCACCCGAGCTATAATTTTCTTATTTCTCTTTATGGCAATCCTATTCATCTACCAAATCTGGCTGACTCAACTTTAACATTTCTCTTGAGTAAATCCTATTGGTTGCATCTCACTGTCATTATCCTACCTCAAGTCCTTACCATCTCTTCTTCTTTGGGCTGATGCAATGGCCTTCCTACTGGATTTCTCACCTTCAATTACTCCTTTGCCTAAATCTATCCCCATATGTAAGCTGGAATCCAACAGTTCTTTATAGTTCTTCAAATATTCTCTGTACCATTCTGACTTCTTAACTTCTCTTGTGGCTTTTCTTTTACCCAAACAAAAGCTTTTCCATCAATGAAGAAACTTTTGAATTCCAAGCTACCAGGTTAACCCCAGGAAAAATTGTGAAATTAACACATATTTTCCAGATCACAGCAATACAGGATTTAAAATGAGATTGCATTAAAAAGAGTTCACGAAAATTTTGCCTGCTTCCAAAAGCTCACTCATTTGTTTCAGAGAGTCCATCAGAGAGTTTCACATGAACTCACAATTTCCTTGCTTACCTTGTCCCACGGTGGGCTCTGTAACACTTTGGGTTACAGGAATTATCGTATAGACAACACAGTATATGCATATAACACAACCCACCGTGTCACAAGATAGTATGTACTGTACTGTATTGTATACTCCCATGTTTTACACAATTCCATTGAGAAGTTTCATCTTTCAGCAGGTTGGTGTTTCCGTGTGATCCCCTTCTCCCTGGGAATCCCACTGAGATGACTGAGCTAATGAACAAGTCTGATTGACAGACAGTATGCATTTCCCACCTAACTCATCAACTACCACTTTCTTATTCAGCCAATTGCACTTGCTTCACCTCTCCAAGTTTGAAGTTTGTCCCAAAAAGCTTGTTGGTCCTGAATTGTAAATAGAGTGCTGCTAGACCCTCCCATCATCTTTCAACGTGTGTATGTGTGTATGTGTGTGTGTGTGTGTGTATTTCTAGGTGGAGGAGTACGCTTGGGCTCAAGTATGCCTCTGCAGGTCGGGGATTGCATGTTATTTTGGTTTGAATTCCCAGAGAATTTAGCGGTGTGTTACACAATAACCCCCCCCCCCCCGAATTGAATTCTGCATCATGAAACATATATAAATGTTGCCAAAGACCATTGTGTATGCAATGTAGGCACATACAAAACAAAATTATCAAACATAACAAATATTTCCCTACTCTGCCCCCTAAAAGGTAAAACAGCCCAAACGATGGGAATAACGCAAAAGTTATCAGGGCTCTTTTCTTCCAGCCTTTCATAAATACTTTCTGGCCTCAGGCATCTACCTATTTGCAAGGCTGATCACCACTTAAAATACCAACCGTGGGATTAAATTCAGAATCCTCTCAAGAGTGTCTGCGTATCTGTGTGTGTATGCATGCGTGCACATGCACACACACGTGTGCTTGCAAGTAAATCTGAAAGTCACTTTTTCCTGATTTGGGGGGTAGAGTGGATTCAGCAGATTCCATATGGAGCCTATCAATGTGAGACAGCTTGTGAGAGATCATAAACATATTTTTCAGATAGAAACGTTGCAGCCATGAACATATCACGTGGCCACCCCTTCCCTAAGGTTTGCTCCTTTAATTGTAAATAGCCAGAAAGTCATCAAGCCAGAGTTTAATAAACTTTTAATTTGAAATGAATTACCACATGTTGTGTTTGTTTACCCATTATTAAATCTCTTAGCAACATATCAGTGGCAGAAACAGCATACTGTAGCACAGCCCTGATATATTAGAAAACAAACCCATGGGGGATATTAACTGCTAATAATATGTTTAGGAAGCCTCTAAGAAAAATAAATAAATATAAGCAATGTAGCAGAGACACGTATTGGAAGAGATTGTTATGTTCTGTTTTTGTATAAATCTATTCTGAATAGGAGCAAAAGCTCCCTGTGCAGTCTTGGAATATGAAGCTGGAATCAGTCTCTGAGCTCAGAGCAGAGCAAATGCAAATCAGCCTTTTCCAAGCATTTTCTTCAATCATAAAATATTCTTCCTCTCATGGTACATAGTGCTCTCGTATTGATCGTGTCAGTATTTATGTTTCTTGGAATATCACCTATCTTCCTTTTAGGGGGACTGAGGGTAGCATTCTAAAAGCCAAGTTCAGAGCACAGTGCAGTAGGTGTGGAAAATGTAGCCACAGTACCCTGAGGAAACACTAGAAAGCAAAAACGATCTGGTGAAAAATGGTCTAAGAGTAATTGCTTCTAGTCTTCAGCTCAGTATCCTAAAACTAGGTTAAAATGTCAGTATCAGTGAAATATTATTACTGTTAAGTCAGAACCTACTTTCTCAAAAGTTAAAAATTCTGAAGTAAGATTTTGAGTTTTATGCTTAATCCTAAAACGTTGGGAGGAAAAAAAAACAAGGAAGAAAGAAAAAGAAAGAAAGGAAAGAAAGGGAAGGAAGGAGAGAAGGAAGAAAGGAAGGGAAAAAAGAAGAAAAAAGAGAAAGAGAAAGAAAGGAAGGAAGGAAGGAAGGAAGGATGTGGAAGGGGAGGGGAGGGGAGGGAAGGGAAGCAAAGGGAAGGAAAGAAAGAAAAAAAGAAGAAAGGAAGAAGAAAATCTATGCTACACATACACATTTTTTAGTGCCCCACAGTCACTTGAGTTGACTGGACATTTGAACTTGGTATTTAAACAAAACACCAACTGCAATGTTTTCTAACTTTTTATCTAATGGAATTATCATTTCTTCTATATTTCTTGATTTATTAATTCTTGATGATCTTCAACCATCAGAAAAGGTTTAGACATTTATTTCCCTTTCTATATCTCAGATTCCCAAATTACACGGATAATATTCTAATGTTAAAGTAATTTGTTTTCACAGAATAAAGACATCCCATACCCTCTTTTTGGAAGGCCTGACCATCTGAGTCAATCTAAAGAAGACACATTGAGCTGAAGTCATTCTCCTATACACGCACAGTAAGTCTCAACCACAGTGGCCACCAATGTCCTCAATAGAACTCCCCCACCAATTTGGAATGAGACTAAGTCTTACATTAGCTGACTTTTTATGGCACCATCTGCTTTTTTTCACACTGCCAGTGCCTGAGGCTCATTCTATGTACCCCACTTTTCAATCGTCCCTTATCACACCAAGCATATTGACATTAGCATTGTTATCCACCTAAAATAAAAAAAAAATTAAAGTCTTAGACTTATTAAACTCCAACACAGAATGCTCAAACTCAGCTTAAAGTTGTGCATTTTGAGACAATCAGCTCAACTCATTCTCCTGCAAGACTAGATCATGATGCCAGTCACCCATCTTCTCTGGCTACAAGTAGAGCAAATACAAGTTCTCAAATGCGAGAAACAATACACTTTCATCAACTTGCTTGATAGTGTTGGCATTGACTATCCAGCTTCAGTATATACAGTAGTCTTCCCGTCTGGGGGTTTGCTTTTCATGGTTTCAGTTATCTGCGGTCAAATGCATGGTGGAAACCAAATGATCCTCCTTCTGACATATTGTCTGATAAGCAGTAGCCTAACACTACATCACAGTGCCTGTCATCCACCTCCCTGCATCTCATCACGCAAGCATTTTATGATCTCATATCCTCACAAGAAGAAGGGTGAGTACAGTACAATAAGGTATTATGAGAGAGAAAACAGAGACTACATCCACATAACTTTAAGTACAGTATTTTGTTATAATTGTCCTACTTTATTATTAATAAAGTTAATCTCTTACTGTGCCTAATTTACAACTTAAACTTCATCATAGCTCTGTATGTATGGGAAAAAAACATAGAATAGGATACATAGGGTTCAGTACTATCCGCAATTTTAGACATCTGCTGGGGGTCTTGGAATGTATCCCTTGCATCTCTAATTTATTTTCACAAATATTTGTTTAAAGCCAAAGTAACATCATTTAATATACGTAAATTCTGTATATATAATGTCAACACAACCCTCCGAGGTATATATAACTCTAGAAAGTGACATTTGTTTGTCTGGAGGTGGTTGGTACCTTAGTAGTCATCAGGTGATGATAATGGTTTACTCACAGGCAAACAGGTCAGGTATGGCTATGAAAGCCCAAGGCCTGTCCTGGACCCACCTCTTAGGGAAGAAAGCAGGGGTTCTAAAAACTGAGTCCAGCAATCAGTGGAGTTTTACTCGGCTCAGAAAAGCATAATGTCCAAGGGATTTGGGCAACTCCAGGCTCAAGGAACATTCATCAGCAGAAATTGCATATGAAGTTCTGTGTTGCCCAGCTGATAGGGAGATGCCATTAGGAAATCAAATATGCAGGCTTTAGATCTGCCCATTTGGCAGAGATCCAGGATCCCTTCCCAGGAAACACTGCTGTTCCCCTGACTCATGCTCTCAACCCAACACTTTCCTTACTCTGCACACTCTGCGGTGGAACTCCACCACTTAGCAGTTTCAGGTAGAGTCTTTGTGTTTATGCCTCTCTAATGGATACATTCTTCCTCCTTACTTTTCATTGCTCTCCAGAGCTTATGTGTATCTCCCCAAAGGTCTCTTAAACATTTCTACTTGGATGCAACTTACAGATCTCAAACTCATTAGATCCAATATTAAGCTCATGGGGTTGTTTTTTTTTTTTCACCTCTAATCTTGTTCCTCTTCCTTTATTTCATACCGTCTGCTGGTTGATATTCATGTCTACCCAGGCTGAAAACTTAGGAATCGTCCTTAATTATTCTTTGCCATCAATATCTAATCAATCAACAGGGACATTCTTTTCTTCGTCCTATAGTTATTCTTTTTCACTTTTTTCATACTTGATAAATTTATACTCTCTTCTCCAACTCACTATTGCTGCCTTAATTCAGACCCTCTTCTGTGGCTGACACTACTCTAAATTATTTTTTATTATTTTTTTATGTTTATTTTTGAGAGAGAGAGAGACAGAGTGTGAGCAGGAGGAGGGGAAGAGAGAGAGGGAGACACAGAATCAAAAACGGGCTCCAGGCTCTGAGTTGTCAGCACAGTGCCCAACACGGTGCTGGAACTCACGAACCATGGGAAATCATGACCTGAGCTGAAGTCGGATGCTCAACCGACTGAGCCACTCAGGCGCTCCTAAATTTTTATTAACTGATCTGATTTTAGACACGCCCTCTTCAAATAAACCCTCCTAAAAATTACCAGAGAGAACTGCCTAAAATAGAAACTGAAATACATCACTTCTCTTCTTAAGATCCTTCAGTTGCTACCCACTTAATACCAACTTCTCATCAGCCTCAATAGATGCAAAAAGACACTGGAGAAAATAGTGAGGGAAAGTTATTACTGTCCTAGAATGGATACATGGAAAAGAGAAAAAAAGTAAGAAAAGTAAGGAAAGAATAAAGACTTGTTCAGACATACAGTGGCTTAGAGAGAGTTCACTACTTTTACACCCAAACTCTAAATGAATTACAAAAGATCTTTCTCAACAAGAAAAAAAATGGGACCAGAGTGAAGACAAGCTATATAAAAAGACTATGAAGCACAAATACTGATCAAACAGGTCAGTAAATTAATTTTCTCTTGAGAATAAAAATAAATAAATAAATAAATAAATAAATAGATAAATAAACAAACAAACCACTAAGTTTCTGTTTAACAAAAGAGTGAACTGAAATCGTAGCCAGGAATAATCTGAGAGTACATGGAGGTATTTACTGGGTAGATAAAACATACTAAAAGTCATTGTCGTGTTCAGAAAGAGAAAAGAAAAACTAGATGAAGTTAGATTTGGTAAAACAATTTTAAGAGGAGCCTGGGTGGCTCAGTCGGTTAAATACCCAACTCTTGATTTTGGCTCTGGTCATGATCTCACACTCCATGAGATTGAGCTCCCAGTGTGGCTTCTCACTGGCAGTGGAGAGCCTGCTTAAGGGTCTCTCTCTCCTCTTTCTCAGTCTCTCTCCCATTTGTGCTCACTTGCTCTCTCTCAAAATGAATAAACTTAAAAATACATTTTTTTAGTTAAATATGTAGATGATAAAATTCAGGATAACATCTTAAATAATTAACAATAAAACCTATAGATGATAAACACCAGAGGACAAACAAAATCAAGAAAATTAATTTTGGTTAAAGAGAAATTCAGCAAATAAAGTATCTTTTAAAAGCAAATGAATAAGGTGGCAAAACTAACTGGCAAAAAATGTTATCAGCCAAGTACAAATGTAACAGTAATAACAATAATTACAAAAAATTCAGCTCATCTGTTAAAAGACAGATATTAACTACTAGTCTTGAATATGAAACTAAAATCTAGACTTAGGCTGGTAAGCCATATTCAAAAGAACACCACAGATGAATTTTAATTTTTTATTATTTACTTTTTTAGAGATAGGCTGTATTCTTTTTATTTTTAAAAATTTTTAATGTTTATTTTAGAGAGAGAGAGAGAGAGAGAGAGGAAGTGGGGGAATGGCAGAGAGAGAGGGAGATACAATCTGAAACAGGTTCCAGACTGAGCTGTCAGCACAGAGCTCAACTCCAGCCTTGAACTCACAGATCAGAAGATCATGATCTAAGCCAAAGTCGAACCCTTAACTATCTGAGCCACCCAGGTGCCCCCAATTTTAATTTTTTTAAATAAATTAGAAAAACAATATATGCCATAAAATATTTATTGAAAAAATTTTAGGTGGTAGTATTAATATCAGAAGAAATAGAATGGAAATTGAAGCATTAATAAGAACATAGTGGGAGACTACATCTGTATGAAAGAAATAATAACATGTAAACTAATAATCATAAAATTGCATGCATTTAACAACACATTTAAAACATATAACACAATATTTGACAGAACTATAAGGATAAATGGACAGATCAAGTCAGAGTTGGTGATTTCCCCATATCCTCCACATAAATAAAACTGAAGATAAAGAATTCAAGCTTTCAAATCAAGGAGATTAAAAAATAACTCCTCCCCAAAACCTGAAGAAAATAGGAGCAAAGAAATAATAAAGCTAAGTATAAATACATGGAAAACAAAAGAACAGTGAAGAAGGAGTCTTGATGGAGGTAGATGATCAGTTGTATATTTTTAAAAAATGAATATAAAGATAAAACTCAACCAAAACTGATTTAAAAAAGCAAAGAAGGCATCTATTAACCAATATCATAATGAATAGAAGAATATAATTACAAGTTTATTGGTATTTGAAAATTACGATGGTATTTTTATGTACTTTCCTATAGAAACATAAAACATCTATTGAATAATACTTGGAAAATATTGGTTTCCTCCAAGGAGAAGAACTAGGTTCCAGTGGGAGACAGAATTTATTTTGAGCAATCTGAGTGTATTCCCTATTCGAGAAAACTGGAACAAAAGGAAATAAACTTTAAAGATAACATACTATGTATACAAATCCAATGTACGTATATATGTGTATAATATATAACATATATTATAGACTTAATATATGTATATATAACATATATTGTATTATGTACATATGTATATAACATAACCTAAATTATATACATATATTATACATTACATATAATCATATATAGTCACAGTATGATTATGGATTATATACACAATAATACTATGACTAAATTAATTCAATTAATTTTTAAAATGAATTAAATAGAATGAGTGAATAATCAATAACAATCAGAGACTGAATTAGAAATCAAGCACTTCCCATGACTCATTTCACATTAAAAAAAAAAGTCTGGAACTCTTACAGATTAATAAGAAGGAGTTTTAGGGGCGCCTGGGTGGACCAGTTGGTTAAGTGTCTGACTTAGGCTCAGGTTGTAAACCCACAGCTCATGGATTCAAGCCCCAAGTCAGGCTCTGTGCTGACAACTCAGAGCCTGGAGCCTGCTTCGGATTCTGTGTCTCCCTCTCTCTCTGACCCTCTCGTGCTCACACTCTCTCTCTCTTGCTCTCTCGTTCTCTTTCTCTCTCTCAGAAATAAATAAACATTAAAAAAATTTTTTAAAGAAAAGAAAAAGTTTTAAAAATGACCCAGAGGAAAAATTAACAAAATTTAGGTATAGGCAATTCGCAGAATAGAAAAACCAAATGGTCAACAGAAACACATGAAAAAAATGCTCGAACTTAGTCATATTCAGAGATATTCTAATTTAAGCAAAGAGATATTTCATTGTAATTGAATTGGCAAAGCCGACTCTAACAAAGATTGATAGGTTGTAAGCCAAACGAGCTCCTAGGCATCTGTTAGAAGGGCAAACTGATTACAATTTTGATGGCAGTGTGTCACTATGTATAAATTTTAAGTGTGTGCCCTGTGATTCAGTGGTTCCTCTCCTGGGTAGATATACTCTAGTGAAATTCACACCTATGTGCTTAAGGAGAACACGTCCAAAAATTAACGCTGTAATCTTGTTTGCAATCGAGACAAACTTGGAACAGCATATAAAATAAAAATAAATAAATTTCATTACAATCATGCACATTGCTATGTATGCAACTATACAGCAATAAAATCAATAAACAAAAATATACATAAGTGTGTTTGTATGAGCTGTGTAAATCTCAAGGATAATACTGAGAGAAAATAAAGTTGTAGAAATAGATACAAACCATGGTTACTTACATAACCTTTAGAAATACAGGAAAGACATTATACATTTCTGATAATTACATACATCTGTAGGAAACGTACTGAAACATACAGGGAAACCATCAACAGAAGTCTAAGAGGGTTGAGAACAGAAGCCTCAAGCAGTTCACAGGTGACTTTAATCACATGTAAAATGTTACTTTTAAAAATATATATACTTATTTTGAGAGAGAGAAAGAGAATGCACTCTAATGCATGCCCTTGCAAGTGGGGTCGGACAGAGAGAGAAGGAGACAGAGAGAGAGAGAATCCTAAGCAAGCTCTATGCAACCAGCTCAGAGCCCAACGCAGGGCTTGAATTCACAAACTCCAAGATCATGAACTGAGGCAAAAGCAAGAGTCTGACGCCCAATGAACTAAGCCACTCAAGCTCCGCTAAACTGTTACTTTTTAAAAGAAAAGATGTAGAGGGGCACCTGGGTGGCTCAGTTGGTTAAGCGTCTGACTTTGGCTCTGGTCATGAACTTGTAGTTTGTGCCTTCGAGTCCCGCGTCGGGCTCTGCGCTGACAACTCAGAGCCTGGAGCCTGCTTGGGATTCTGTGTCTCCCTTTCTCTCTGCCCCTCACATGCTTATGCTCTGTCTCTCTTTGTCTCTCAATAATAAATAAACGTAAAAACAAATCATAAAGAAAAGAAGTAGAGCAAAGCAGGCAAAATAGTAAGAATGGACACAGCTGGTTACTATTACTGGTATATGTTGTGTTATTTTCTGTATGATATATTTAAAATATTTGCTAATTTCCAAACTAAAAAATAAAGTATTTACTATAGTGCCTAGCATGTGAAAAACATGTATCACATGTAATCAGTATTACTGATAACTCTTCTAATATTAGTATTATACTGGTAATACTCTAAGTACTACTATTACTACAGCTACTACCAACCCAACCCATAACCTTGCTTCTAATACTATTATTACTGCTAGAGGATCCAACCTGTTAAAGAATCTTGTAAAACTTTTGGTTAAAGAAATAATTATTTTGCAAAAAAAATTGTAATCTCTAATATATCCTTTCTGTAGATTAACTAGTTCAAAGAGTGTTATTTGCTTATTTAGTGCTTGATTAAGATAGTCTTTGAAAATAGATTTATAAAATAAACTATATTATTTGAAAACTTCTTTCTGAGAGTATTTTTCTTTCATAGCCATGTGTTGGCTACCACTCTTGTGAGCAAGCAAGAAAGTTCTAGAACTCTACTTTAGAGCCACAAGTTCACAGGAGAAAGACCTGTGTTTCAACATAGTAATTTTATATTTGATTATAATTAGTAAATAATTATGCAGTATGAAAACTAATATTCTTGTCAATGATTGCATTCTCTTTAAGCAGCATGGCATAGAAAGAAATACAATAATTAAAACTTCTTTCTCAGTTTTCTGCCGTATGACACAACTTGAAATATTAATAATAAAGTGCTGAAGACAGTCAACTAACCCTGAGAAGAACATAGGGAGGATTTAGCCTTACCATCCAGTGATGCGCAAATGGCTTCTTCTGTTTGTTTCTCTGAAAGGCCAGCTGTATTCTCCATGCCCGATTCTTCCATCTCTGCTCTGGCCATTAAAGAAACTGGAAATTCGGGAGGAAGCGGAGTCTGTCTTTCATAGGTGGTTTGATCATCCAAACACAGAGAAAGTTTAATAACCTATTAAGAGATAAATCTCTTATCTCAACTGTTGAAAATATTACACACACAGTGAATTTTATCCTAGAACAATGATACAATTTGCAAACTCTAAAAGGTCAACGATGAGTCAATTTTCCAAAGCTTATACTTGCTTTTGTTTGGCGGCTTTACAAAGAATGCATTTTTTGTATTAACAATTTACATAATTACTTCAGATACTGCCATTGCTCTATTTAGTTCATAGTTTTTCCTTTGTTTTAGCTTATCGTTTTCTTTAGTTTCATCTTGCAAATAACACTGTCTGATATTCATTTCAAGTTGGCAAATATTCCTTCAGTATTTACTACCTCCAAGAAACAGTATTTTTAGTTCAGAAAAAAAAAAACACAACTGTAGAATCTAGGGGTGAATGTATATGGGTGTTCGCTGTGCAATTTTTTTAACTTCTCTCTATGTTTACAATTTAATAATAAAGCGGAAAAAAAATCCATAACATCGGAAGTGAAATATTTAGGAAAGTGAGGAACTTTTTCTGGGAAAAATTAAACGCTATCTTGCTTGCCTAATTTTTCCTCTTGTATTCTTTCACACACCCTAGGGGGCTGGATCAGACCTGTTCTGCAGCCTCCAGGCTCGGTTATGAGTTTGAGTTGTATCCCTAAAAGAACATGGTAGAGCTTCTGAGGTCATGGCTAAGCTGCATGACCTGGGCCAGCCGCAATCTCTCGGAGTGTAGCACTTTCCTTCCACTCACAGACACACAAGAGGGAAATGGTCATAATTTATCTGACTTATTTCCTTTAATCTCTCCTAAGGCTGCATTACAGAAAAGACTTTTCTGTTCTAGTCTCCCATTTATCTATCTTTTCTCTTCTCTAATTCAAGTTACTTTTTTTTTTTCTGAGAAACTCCAAAAGGAGAACTCAAAAATTACATTTACTTGTTCAAAAATTGCATTTGAGAAGACTCACATTGGAAAAATCCTAATATTCAAGAATTTCACATAAGAGGAAAATCGGATTTCAAGATAAAAATATTTCGTTTTTATCCTCATGAAAAAGAAGCAAATACATTCCTACTTACCTGTCTCACAATCAGAAAATCCTATCTTTAATAAGGGCACTGTTCTCATTAATAAGACTCACAGCCCCTCCCATGAAATATTCAGAGAGAAAACATTTGTTGCAGACTAAGAAAGTCCATGGACAATTACAATCATTTGTAATGAATAATGGTCGAAGGTTTTACAGACAAATCATAATACTATTTTTCACCATTTTTTAAAGGGAGTCAGAAAAGAAAGAGGAGAATTTTAGTAATGGGTTCAAATCAAGTAGATTTTAGCAAAATCAAGCTTTTTAATGCTGTCTTGCAAATAACTACTTTTCTTGACCTTGTAAATTTTAAACATCACTTCTTGATTTATCTTAAATATAAAATATTTATGTCTTTGTAATCAATACCGAACTGCCCAAATGACCGTTTATGAAATAAAATCGGTGCTGACGTTCCTTGCCATAATTTAGACAACACTGAATTTTAGATAACATTTAGTAAAAAACTATAAATGCCTTTCACATTTGGTAGTACACTTATATCAAAATTTATTTTCTTTTTTAACTATATTTTAAATTGTATTTCATTTGGATTTCTTAATGCAGTATTCAAGTAATCCACTTATGAAATATTTCGTTTTGGGTTATCTACAGTTTTCTTCAAAATTTGGTGATTTTTCAGTAACTTCTTTGAATTAATTTCTAATGGTCTCTCTTTTCAAATGTACTTATATCATTATTTCTAAACCTTAGTAGCTTTTAGAAACGTTTGAATCAGATACCTTGCCTCAAAACATTTGAATCAAAATCTCTGAGAACAAGACCTGGGCATACTATTTTTAAAGTTTCCTACATGATTCCAATATACACTAAGATTTGTCCCAGAATGGCAACTATTTTCGGACTGAGTAGAAAGGTACATTTTCTTAACAGCAACCTATAATATCTCAAAAAGATACTTCAGCAAAACATTAAAATGCTATTAGCTAGGAGGAAAAAAAATGCCAGTTGATTCAACTTAAATAAATAGGATACAGGAAGATCACCACACAGAAGAATATAAAGCTGCTGATTTTTAAGCCAAAACTATGTGTATTTCCTGGAATTGTCCATATGTAATAGTTCCATCACTTAGGTGGATAGATAACAGTGATAGAGAAATGATACATACAAACAACATGCATACATACAATATACATATGCATACATACATACACTAGATTATACTGATAGCTACCTAGCTAGTTAGCTAGATAGACAGATAGAAGACAGACTGGGAAATGTCAAACATGCAGGTAAGGAAGAAAAAAAAATCACAGCATTTTATGATACAGGCACTGGGGAAAACCATCATAATCAGAAAGAATAAATTTGGACACAGAGGACAGAATAAACTAAAATTCTGTTGGAATGCTTTACACTCAAAGTATGCTGTCATTTTGGGGGGATCCTTTATGGTTTTTGCCTAGAATGAATTTATGCAATGACATTTCTGCTAGAAGACTTGGTTAGAAAATAAATTTCCAAATATGTCCACATAAATGGTGTTCACCCAAGGGTTTTTCTGGAGTGTGTTTTGTTTTTAATCCTTGAGGTAAATGAGACAGCTTGCTTTGAAGCGACATGTATGGTGAAGGGAGTTTTGTGATGACCGTTTTCATTCCGTGGAAATGGGGGTCATTAATTATCTTTTGTATGAACACACACTTGTCTCATCAAATAAATGCCGAGCATCAGAAGGCACAGATGATATCTCATTTCTTTTGTATCCCTAGAACAAGCAATGCCCAACACAAAATAGTAGCTCGATTAGTATATTGGATAAGGAAACACCATCACCCTATACCCAAGTTGATGAGACAGATAAAATCCAGGAGCAGCAGATTATAAACAGAGAATTGAAGGATTTGGGTGCCCTTCCTAGCCCACTCATGACATAGAAGTTTAGATTAAATTATCTTTAAATTTCTTGCTAATTCTAGAATTGTATTCCTTATTTGTAGACATCGATTTAGTCAGCATTAAGAAAGCATTAAGATGTAAATGCATTTACAGATTTATGATATATATTGAAATTTTCAACAACACAAAAGTAAGCTAAGGCTAGAAATAAGTGGTTTTAGAAAAAAAATTGCTTTAATGTTTATTTATTTTTGAGAGAGAGAGAGACAGAGTGCAAGCAGGGGAGGTGCAGAGAGAGAGGAAGACACAGAATCCAAAGCAGGCTCCAGGCTCCGAGCTGTCAGTACAGAGCCTGATGTAGGGCTTGAACTTACAGTTCATGAGATCATGACCTGAGCGAAAGTCAGATCTTAACCAACTGAGCTACCCAGGTGTCCCGGTTTTAGAAAAATTTTAAGTTCTTTTCCCACTTGCAAAATCGTATTACAGGAGCACCCGGGTGGCTCAGTCGGTTGAGTGTCCATCCAACTTCCGCTCAGGTCATGATCTCGCAGTTCTTGAGTTCAAGACCCACATCAGGCTGTGTGCTGTCAGCCTGCTTCAGATCTTCTGTCCCCGTCTTTCTGCCCCTCCCCCACTTGTGCTCTCTCAAAAATCAATAAAACATTAAAAAAAATCATACTACAAACCTGAAAGTAGAGATTGCACAGCCAGTGGTCCAAGTCCCGGCACATCAAATCTTCCATTTTCCTGAAGCTGTCGAATTTCTGGTCATAATGTCCTCGGAAAAGGGGACACTTGAATTTTCCCTCCACTGTATCGAAGTTGTTGTCACACAAAGGGAAGGCTGCCCAGGCCACAACCCACTCAAAACAAGCGTATTTCCCACGAAGGAGACAGAGTTCAAACAAGAAAGCCATGCCAGGTTTCACATCTTTCTTAGGAGGGAGTGCCTGGGGAAAGATACCAAGACAAGGGAAGATCAGGACGCTTGTATGCAGAGACATGCTACATTCAATGATACCCGTATATGACTTAGAATTAAGGACAGAGTTGGGTTTTACTTCTACTGGTTGCCCTTAAAAATTCACTATTCTCAATAATGCTGCAATAAACATAGGGGTGCATGTAGCCTTCTAAATTAGTGTTTTTGTTTCTTTGAGTAAATACCTAGGAGTGGAATTATTAGGGCCCATGGGATTGCTACTTTTTTGAGGAAACTCCACACTATTCTCCACAGCAGCAGTATTTATTATAAGCGAAATGTAGAAGCAATCTAAGACCCATTGACAGACAAATGGATAATGGAGATTTGGTGTGTGTGTTTGTGGATGTGTGTGTGTGTGTGTACATATATACATAACGAAATGTGATACAGGCATAAAAAAGGATGAGGTCATGTCATTTGCAACAACATGAATGAATCTAGAGAGTAAGTCAGATGGAAAAAGACAAATACTACATGAGCTCATGCGTGTGTGGACTCTGAAAAAAAACAAATAAATAAACAAAACAAAACAAAACAAAACAAAAGGCAGAATCAGACCAGTAAACACAGAGAACAAACTGATGGTTGCCAGAGGCGAAGAGGTTGGAGGGGATGAACAAAATGGGTGAAGGAGAGTGGGAGATACAGACTTCCAGTTACGGACTGCGTGAGTCACTGGAACGAAAGCCACAGCGTACGGAATGTAGTCAGTGATACTGTAATGGGTTGTATGGGGACAAACGGTAGCTACATGTGTGGTGAGCATCATGTTTGAACTTGCTGGTTCACTATATTACACACATGAAACAGATGAAACATGGTGTGCCAATTACATTCAAATAAAAAAAATTAAAGAAAAATTCACTATTGGAGGTGTTTGCATACATAACCTTTCCAGCCCAAATTAATTGAGCAACATGCCACCATGAAAATGTGACCCAAGCAACAAAATTGACTATCCAAGATTCTTCACATCCTGAGCTTCAGGAATCAAAGCTTCAATAAGCTACCTAGCGCGGTATACAGTACTTTCAACTCCTTTTGCTTAAGTTGCTACTTCTGTTGCACAATTATTTCTATCAGTTATCACTATCATTGTTTTACTTGCCTGTCACTCATCTTTGTAGTATTCATGTACCCCAAACAAGTGCTTTACACAGAAGACATTTTTTTTTTATTTTTGAGAGACATAGGGACACAGCGTGAGCAAGGGAAGAAAGAGAGGGAGACATAGAATCCAAAGCAGGCTCCAGGCTCTGAGCCATCAGCACAGAGCCAGATGCGGGGCTCGAACTCACAGACCGTGAGGTCATGACCTGAGCCGAAGTCGGCCGCTTAACCGACTGAGCCACCCAGGCGCCCCAAGACATGCTTTTTTAAAAAAATGGTTGAACTGGGGCACCCGAGTGGCTGTGTTGGTTAAGCATCCAACTCTTGATTTAGGCTCAGGTCATGATTTCATGGTTTGTGGAATCGAGCCCCCTGTTGAGGTCTGTATTGATAGCGAGGAGTCTTCTTGGAATGATCTCTCTCTCTCTCTCTCTCTCTTTCTCTCTCTCTCTGCCCCTCCCTTGTTCTCCTCTCTCAAAATAAATAAATAAACATTTTTAACAAATAAAAAAAAAATAAAAAATGGTTGAGGTATCACACTCCAGAGAAACTAATCCTAGGCATAATGATAGCTTAAATTATTATTACAAGGTCTACCTCTTCAAGGAAAAACAGTGTCCCATTTAATTGTGTGACTCTCCTGTTTATTTCATTGACACTATACTGCACATCACTGTATAAACAATTTGTCCGAGCTAAATAAATAGTGTTAGGCATAAAGATGGGTGAAATGATCAGATTGACCAAATCATTGTTCAGGTCCCCAGATGTAGAGATGGAGCCTGCCCTTTGGTCTTTTAAAAAAGACTTTCAGGAAAGTGAATAATCTCTTATTTAATAGAGTATAGGCTTGAATTTCTTTTTTAAATTCTATGTGAATAATTATAAATGGACAAAGATAGGGACTTGCCTGAGACTATTGTATAGCATTGTGTTTAGCCAAAAATGGGTAGGCATATTTTATATGATTTATGTAAATATCCCAAGACTTAGTTTATGTTTTAAAATGAAACAGAAGCATCTGTTGAAAAATACCATAACCCTGTGGCAGCTGCTATTAAACCATTAAGAGGATCAGGTTTCATTTAAACCAGATTTACCATTTTCTACAACAGCCCATGGGAAAGCTAAAAACATTAGACACAAATTACTGACAAAAGAGATTCTTAATCAAGCCGTACTTTTCATTTGGCTAGTTGGCTGTGAGTAACCTTTGTGATAAGAGAATACAAGCTAACTGAGAAAGGAGGAGGAGGAAAAATAGAGTCAGAAATGTGTTTTGAATCATCATTTAAAAATAAAACTGAACTGATGCCGTTATAATAAGTTCTTCTACTCTTAACCCTGCCTTTAGAAGTGCCCCTCTACTACTAATCTGACCTTACTCAGCTATACATTCAAAATAGGTAAAGTAAAAATTTTACCAGGACAGCCCCAATTCTATCATTAAGTTTCTGTGGCCTTGGTCTAGTCACTTTCTTCTTTAAATCAAGTTTCCATGCACTCAAGTTTCCTCCTCAATAAAAGACACGGATATAAGCATCTTCCTTACTAAATGGATACAACTATTAGGTTGGACGATAAATACAAACAAGATCGTAAAAACATGAAATGCACCTAATTAGTATTATTATCATTTTAAGGCTTTATTTCAAGTATTTCTAAGATGAATCAGGGTCCAGTTGACTTAATAAGGAAAAAAAGAACATATCGAGGTTAAAACTCATCTGTAACACTGTAAACCCCAGTATCATTTTGTGTGTGAGGAACAACAGTTCAAGGCTGCTAAACGTAGCCTAGTAACACCAGACAGTGCGTGCCCATGAGAAGCCAGTCCTCATATACGAAAGGAAATTACACCACAGCCTATGTTACAAGACAGAGGAGTCACATGAGACTACCTTGACAGCCCTAAGAAACTAAATACATGAACAAAAATCTAGTCACTGATATTGATTGAAAAGGAGGATACAAGCTATATGTTATCAAAGAAAGGAATTTACTCTATCCAACAACAGTTGTCTTATTTATTCTTTTAGTGTCTTTCCCTCACCCTGAATCATAGGAGAGATCTGTTGCTCTGTAACGTGTAGTTTGGGACTCATTCTTTTCCTCTTGGGCGAGAAAGGATCACTGAGTTTCACTGTATCTCTACGAGGATCCTATCCACGAGCCTGGATATTTCTACAGCTATCTTATGGTGTGATATTTCCATGAGTATTTTACAAGAGCTTTGTAATCGAATACTATATAGTGAGGGAAATAAATGTATGGGTCTCTGCCACCCACTGACCCATCTCATCAGCCCCAATGGCTGGGGGTCCTAATGTCCTTGGAATAATACCTTTATTTTCTGAGTACCAAGAAGAGCATACTTTTTGAAGGAAAACACATTACAGACCTAAAGTTCACTGTACAGCATAAAGGTGATACATTTCACCTTCCATGTGATAGAAGGTACCTGTGAAAGGAGAGTAGAGAACAAGCAAAATCCAAGCAGCAAACAAGAATTTTGAAGGCTGAAGGCTGCATGGACAATTGGAAGAGAAAGTAAAATTCTTTCCACTTGAAGACCAGATACCTTGAAATTGAAGCAACTCAGAGAAGATTAGGGTAAGTCTTACGCAATGATGAAAATGCATATTGATAAGGTATTCTTCAATTTTCTGGAGTCTCTGAAATTCTGAAATGGATTATTATTTTTATAATCAGAAAAAAATTAACAAATTTATTTCACAAACACAAGATCTTCAAAGTACTGCTTCTGCTTATGAGGAAGATGGTCAGAAATGACCATAACTCTCACTGTAACACAGAAAAAACACCAGTTAAATTACAAAATTGTGCATGTTACTGAACCCACTGGGGAACTAGGACACAAAGAAATTTAGGGAAAACTAAATCTCAGAGAGGTTAGGTAAGCCCTTCATATATGACCTTGGCCTAGAGGCAGTTTCAATCTTAGGGAATAGATGAAGAAGCCGACCTGTCATTTGGAGAAACTAGCCAAATGTTTAGCAATCTTGGCCTAACATGGAATACTGAATATGTAGGCGCCCCAGACACAGAACAAGTCCTCACCATCTACCAATTCCCAACCTTAGCACTTGTATCCAGCATTCAGCAGCAGGTGAGGAATTGGGCCCAGAGTGAGACCCAAAGGGATATCTCCAGTGGCCCCGACATCTTAAGGCAGGACAAGAGAGCAGGACAGAAGCCTACAGTTACATGGTGGTTAGATACCAAACCCGAGTAGAAGGATGGATCTTTTACACCTCAAATCTTTTGAGGGGAGTGTGGGTGGTTCGATCAGTTAAGTGTCCAACTTAGGCTCAGGCCATGATCTCACCGTCTGTGGGTTGGAGCCCCACATTGGGGTCTGTGCTAATAACTCAGAGCCTGGAGCCTGTTTCAGATTCTGTGTCTCCCTCTCTGCCCCTCCCTTGCTCGCTCTCTGTCACTCTCTCTCTCTCAAAAATAAATAAATATTAAAGGAAAAAAAACTTTTGAAAATCAGGGATGAATTAAAACTAACTGAAGCTACAACTTGACCCCAACTTAGCTTAATTCTAACCAGAGAGATCATCCTCTCACCCTAGCTGCCTGACAGAGCCAGCTTTTTAGTGGGGGATATATATTTTCTACTTCAGTCTTTACAATTCATTTATATGCTATGTCTGGCACAAGATGCAGCCACAGAAACAGGAACATTTGATGTCTAGACAAAAGATAAGAGCCAATGGAGACCGACCCACAGCTGACTGCCTGATAGAACTAACAGACAAAGATACTAAACAACCGTAATTAGGATAAAGAAATGGAGGCAAAGATAGAAATAATCAGTGAAAGGGAAGAAACTCGAAGAGGGAACTTTTTAAAAGTTCTTTAAAATAATAATTAATAATAATATTTTTAAAATAATAATTCTTTTTAAAAATAACAAAGTACTTTGAGATGAAAAGTTTATTGAGTGGACTTCACAGTAGAAATGGACATAGCAAGAAAAGGATGGATGAATCCTAAAAGAGATTAAAAAAAAAAAAAAAATCCCAACATAAGCACAAAGATAAAAAGAAGAAAACAAGAAAAAAAAAACTGATCACAGCATGTAAGACCTGTGGGATAATAATAAACACACATAATTGGAATCCTGAAAGAAAAAGAGAAAGACAATGGTGCAGAGAAAAATTTTGAAGTCGGTGGCTGAGAATTTTCCAAAATTGATGAAAGACATCAACCCACAAAACCAAGAAGCTCAGAAAACCCTAAGAAGAAAAATAAAAAAGGAAATAATATCTAGGCTCATCAGAGTCAAACTGATGAAAATCAGAGATAAAAGTCTTAAAAATTCATGGCCATCTATGATGTGTAACAGAAAAGTTTATCATTGGCCATCCAAGTGTCATACTTGGTCAAGTATCCATATTCCCTTATTGTGAAGTCCTCGATGTCAGATAAAAATATTTATATCATATGGAAAATTCTACTGTCATTTTGTTGTTGTTATTCTGTAGTCTGGTCATGTCAAGTTAATAAGGTCTCTGCCACTGAATAAAAAATTCACAGAAACTTCTGTTAAGAACAAGCTTTACGTTTTGCTTATTTGGTAGGCTGCTTCTTGCCTGATTACTGTATAACTTGTAATTCCTTAGTATCACATTAAAGGCCCTAATGCAGCCTCACCACAATCTAACTTTCTAGTATTATTTCACAAAAAATACATTATTTTAATTAGATATAATTAAATAATAATATAATTAAAATAGAAAATACCTATGAATAAAGTATAGTCAAAATTATTTTCTCAAATGTCTTCCCATCACACACACATTGCACACAGAGTCTGTTATTTTCTCACAAGAGCTTTTTTGCCAGACAATCCTTCTTCCTTTCCCAAGTTTGGCTCGTTATAACCAAAGTATCTTGAACGATACCTTTGAGTTAATAGTTTCTAATCTACAGGTTCTCAAGCAGAAGCACAGGCAGAGATACTGAAGGGTCCCAGACATGGGCTAGGAGACTTACACATCTTCATAACAATTACTAAAATGTTCTCAGAATTTTAAAGTCCCTCAATGTAAAGTTGACCCGAGAAAAGGGCATTTTTAGAAATTTTGTTGAGGAATATAGATAATCTCATAAAAGTAGTGGTGGTATATACAACACAAAAATTGAGAAACAGCGTCATATTCAATCCCTTGCTCCATTAGAAATTTATTCTACAATATGCAAGACAGTTGTTCATTCTCTATCTGAACCCTACACTGACTGATGGGAAGGTTTGCCAATTCATAAGGTAAATGAATGCATGTGGGGACAGTTCTAATTGTTAGAAAACTCCAGTCACTCCTAAGAAGCCATATTGTCATTAATGCTGTTTGTCAAATATATCCAAATATTTCTAATATTTGTTGTTCATCAAATATTTCTAAACATATGGAAGGATTGCACTTCCAAGCTCCTTTGTGGGTGGGTGGGCCCTTTCACTAATTCTGGCCAATGATCTGTGAGTTAACCAAACAAGTAATTCTTATAAGCCAGAGTGTTTATTGTCAGTTCTAGATCCTCCAGAGTTCTCTTGTTCTGTCCTTGCCACAGTGATAAATGACATTCAAGATAGTGACCTTTTAATCATTCTTTGACTCAGAATGAGAATGGGTAAAACAGAACCTCCGCAGAATCTCCACTTTCCTGAAGTGGACATGGAACTTAGGTGAAAAATAGGTTCTATTGTAGTAAGCCACTGAGATGTTTTGAGGGTTTTTTGTTTCCATAGAATAACCAAGCTAATGTACACTGATCCACTGGCCTACTTTGTATTTACTCAAGTTCAGTCTTAACTGTTCTATAGGACAGATGATTATTATGACCAAAGAATTCGAGTCACCAGTCTAAACCACCAGAGAAAAAGTCAAGGATGTGGTGATTTTTGTCAGATTTGTGACAGAGCCAATAGTATAAGAACATGCAAATACTTATATACTGTGTACCTCCACAGACAAGCAGAATACTCAATAATGCTTATGTTGTTCAAGGTAGGTCTACAATGAGGCTATTTGCGCATTTCTTTGATTACAGTTCTAAATACATCTTAAATGGTTCTCTTGACTTTAAATATGGATTTCATCCATCCTAATTGTTCAATCCCATCCTGTTTGTTTCCCTACTTAAAAAGAGAAGCTATATATCCTAGTGGTTAAAATCATGGGCTTTGGCATCAGACAAACATGAGATCAAATCCCAACTGACCATTTATGTAGGTAACCTACCATCTCTGGATCTTGATTTTGCCATTTATTAAATGCTGGTGGTAGTAGCATTTAGTAGTGAAAGAGACAGGAGGACAGTGGTGATAAAGGGAAGGCGGCAGGTACACAGACTGGGGAATGAACAAAATGGCGTCTTCCAGGACTAACATTCTAAGGAATAAGGAGAGTCCTGGAAATAAATAAATACCCTTCGTTTGCAGTAGAAATAGCAACAAATCCTTTCTGAGGCAGACAACTCTGGACAGATGATTAGGAATTGATGCCACAGCACAGGGTAACCTAGGTGATCCAGGGAGAGTTTTATAGGACCATTATTTTCCTTTCCAGTTCCTCAGCCAAGATAATTAAATAGGCAAATTAGCTCTAATCCCCAGTCTTTCTGCTGGGATAAAAGAAAGTAATGACTCTTGGAAACTTTTCTTGGACTAGGGATCAAGGACAGAGGGTGGTAACAGCTATAACTATTCTAGTTTCTGAGAGAAAATCTTCCTTCCCACACCACTGGAAAACCATGTGCTCTCAGGTGCAAATGTAGTAGCTCTAGTTCCCTGTTTTAGAAAATTGATTTTCTTTGGTTTTCCTTAATCCTAAAAGGTAATATGTCAATAGCTGACATTTATTGAAAGTTGATTAAGTACAAGGCACCCTTTAAATCACTTTATCCTTGTCAACTCCATCACCACAATAATTCTAGGAAGTAGGTTTTATTAGTAACTCCATTTTACAGAGGACACAAATGAGACAAAGAGACTGAGCTCAAGGTCGCACAGACAGTATATGTAGAGGGTGGAGCTGGTATCTGACTTTGGCAGTCTACTGCGGGGCCATTCATGCTATGCTTCCTGATGTAGGAGGTGCTACATCAAAAAGCTTACCTTGGATTCATGGAGAAAAGGATCAAGGTGATTCTTCTCTGCCCAATTTACTTCTCTTCATGATTCCTCCAAACTGAGGAGCTAGGGCTCTTCCTCTGCATGTTTCAGCCTGTTCTTTCTTAAACTGCTCACTTTGAAGTCAGACATTGAAAGTAGACATGGTACTTACCAAGAAAAAACATTTTTATTTCAATAAAACCCCATTGTCCAGGATCCTGAAAGAATGAGTTCTTTCTGAAGGGTTAGATTCACCAGATAGCTTACGAATTGGTAATTCTGAATAAAAGTCTTCCTGAAATGTGGTCACAATTCTATGATCTCTCAAAACCTACAGTCCCCAGATCTAATTTTTTTTTGATTTCTCAACAACTATTTGTAATCATTTGAGAAACATCAACAATTGCACAATGATATCCTCAAGGCTCTAAAGTAGCAGTTCCCCAAATTTAATTTGTAGAAGAATTACCCAAGGGTGCCTTGAAAACGCAGATTTCCAGGCCTTGTTCTCATCTCGAATTGGTAAGTTTGGGGTGAGTCTTGGGAATCTGAATTTTAACAAGGATGCTGAGGTAAGGTGATTCAGGTGGTCCTTCAGACCACACTTTGAGTAACACCATCTAATATGGACACAAAGATAAGACAGATTTGTGTGTTCTTGATCATATGACTTATACAGCTCAGAGCAACCACATTTCTTTTGAAAATCAAACTGATTCATACCTGAATAATAATGACAGAAATCAAGAGGAAATATATGGCATGTCATCTCATTATATTGAAATCCATTACCTGACCTCAACCTCAATGTGTCATAACTCATCTCTTTACATGCTACTCAAATGTTCAACTAAGAATATTTCACTCCAGGGAGATGGCAAAATCTAATTGAATATTTTAATTTAGAAAATTCAGTTCTGGGATTTCTACACCCCCCCTTTTTTTTTTTTACTGTGAAAACAAAAAGTTGAATTTTCTTTTCAGTTTCTCCTTGTTAGGCAAAAGATAAATTTCCCCTTCATTGTCCCTGAGAGTTGAACACATTGGGGAAAAATTGGGCACAGCCCATTACTTTTACAAACCCCAGTGACTGAGCCTCAATGCACAAAAAGATGGCATTTCTGAACATCTGCAGCATGATTAGATCAAAGACCAACAAATTAACCACAAATGGTTTTACGAGGAGCAGACAAATACATCATTTGGAAAGGAGAAAACTTTTGGCAATAATTGCTAATCAACATTTTTCCTTTGGGCAACCACTTTGTACCAAAGACATCTAGTGATAAGAGTAATACCTGTGCCACATTTTCTATTTTACAAAGTTCTTAAAGGCACATTATCACATTTGATCATGTCAATCCTTTTCTATAATTGATATTAGCCCATTTCGCAGGTGATGGAAAAAAAATGTAGGAAAGTAATGATTGGCTCATGTTTCCCCAGCGACTTAAATTGTTGATTTGACTATATCAAAAATGATGTCCAGCTTTCCTATTTCTTTCCATTCATTCATTCATTCATTCACACACATTTCATCAAATGTTCGTATTGCGCTTAAGCGCCATTTTTGGCACTGAGGATAAAAATAATTAAATAAAGACAAAAAAGGATCGAATTCTCATTGAGCTTATAGTCTGAGGCGAGAAAGGATAATCAATAACAAATCAGACAATTTTAATAGTAATAAATGCTCGAATTTATTACTATTGATATTGAAATAACAAAGATAAAATAGTGATGCACTAGAAAAACACTGGAGAAGGAGCGAATCTGTTAAGAAAATCTGGTCTAAGAAAGTGTTACTTAACCTGAAACCAGCCATGTCACAATTGAAAGAGGAGCCCCAGTAGGTAGGAAACCACGATTAAATCAGTGGCCCTACAACAAGAATGAGCTGCTTGGTGTTCAGAGAACGGAGAGTGAGGCTGGAGAGAACCCACGAGGAATTTGGATTTTATTCTAAATGTAATGGAGAGCCACTGGGAGATCTTAAACAAAGGCTTGACAGGATCCGATTCGCAGTTTATGAAATAGACCCTTATTGGCCCTTGAGTTCAATAATGTTTTTGTTTGAGCAGAAATCATTTTCTTGCCTCCACCATGAGATTTTAGAGACCCATCAGTTGAAAAGTCATTGGCTACTGCTTGGGAGGAAAAAACAACTGGCCCCTTTCTTTGCAATTAACAGGACATGTGACCTTGGAGAAATTCTTTACCTTTACTCAGCCCTTTGTGACTTGGTGTTCATATGAGAATTAGGGCCTTAAAAGTAATTGTAAAGCATTTTGTATAAATGCTTTGAAATATTAAAGCATATTCCCTCTGAAGGTGAGTGAGTTCAAATATAGAAGCAAGTTTCTCCTCTTTAGAGACTTCAGAATGATTTGATTGTTGAATTGCATCCAAGGTGGAGAAGCACACTATTTTGTAACTAGGGCATTCTTAACTCTAAATGCAGCAGATGCGAACAGATGTAGGGAACAGACACAAAGGGCAAGGAAGGATTTATGGCACTTCAGAATCATTTTCAATAAAATAAAGAATGTGAATCTGCATAAAACACCAAAAAAAATTTTTAAGTTAAAAAAACGTTCAACTAAAAGCCAGGCAATAGTTGACTATTTAAAGTCTGCACTGAGACTCTGGACTTTTTAGATTTGTTCGTTTTAAAAATATTTGAGACAGCTACATTTCTAGGTGTTAAGGATACAGCAGTGAACAAAATAGACCGGAATCCTACTCCCAAGAGGGTTACATTCTAGTGTTAGCAACTATTCTTAAGATCTTACCATGTAAGCGCCTCATTCCCAAATGTTAGTTTACTATATGATACAAAAGCTGTCCTCCAAAAGTACAGAGGAAGAGACTCAAAAGAGAGAGAAAGATCTATTTTTCTTTAAAAATAGAAATAAATCTGGTAAAAAGGCAAAAAAAAAATAATAGGAACTGATGAGTAGTTTAGAGATACAGAAAAACCGATATATCAGTTCTTGCTGCTTCCTTTAGGGTGGATTGTCAACCTCAGTGTTTACCCTGTGGGATCATTCACACCCAGGTTTCAATCTCAGACTCAAACATCTGAGCAAATCCTCATGGCTAAAACCTCAGTTTCTCTTATCTGCAAAATGGGGTTAACAATAGATTGGGTGATGCGAAGCTTGCCTTGATAGTGTATATTAAGCATACAGTGAAGAAATTGACTCACTGCAGGTACTCAATTATGCCTTACTCTTCGTCTCTGCTAGAGGATATTACGCACATTGATAAAAGTGACCTCCTACACTGACGGCCTTGAACCCCTCACATCACTCAGTAGCAAGGAGCAGAGGCAAAATAGCATCAAATAAATTTAACGGAAATCGAGTTGTCTTAAATAAATCAAGGGTGGATTAACTAATACTTTTTGAAGAGATGTTTTGAAGAGCTGCAGAAACCTAACTCAAGGAAAGCAGAGAACATCCTACATGGTAGATTATTATTATAATGATAAAAATAATTAGAGCAACCATCATTTCCTACCTGCAACCCACTACACTAAGCAGTTTATACACCATATTATTTAACACTCACAAAATCCCTATGAGTTAGGTATTAGATTCCCATTGTACAGATAAGGGAACTGAGGTCAGAGAGATTGTTTTCCTAAAGTGTTGAGCACTGGTAAGTAGCAGAACCAGACCACTGCCAAGAGCAGGATGTCCAGGGACCAACCATGTCATGTGGGAAAAACCAACTACAAATTACGTTCTCACAAGTATGGGGGCCTTCTTGACCAAGAGAAGTGACCTGTCCAAGAACTGACCCCCCCCCCAAAAAAAGGCTTCCTCCAACTGATATAGTGGAAAACTTTCTAAAGCTGCATGACTACTCCAGGATTGTTCACTATTAATGGTGATAATCAATAATCAATAAAAGCAATCATGCTCAGACTCTAGTTTTCCTAAGACTGCTCTATCCTATGAGTTATTAAAATCACTTCATTTTTTTTACATTAAATGTCACACAGAAAATAACCTCTTGCAAAATGTTGGGTTCATCATATTTTAAGAATTAATACTTTAGGTCATTTTAATCAGTTTCTGATATATGCAGTTTTCAGAAAGCACTTCAGGGGAGAACACTGCGGCCATGACTAATAATGACAAGAATATGAACTATATTCTTCATATACATATTGGAATCAGAACATTACTGAAGTACTTTACCATCTTAAGTATTTAGGAAGCTTTAAATAAAAAATAAATTTGCCTATTTCACTGAAATTGAGCATCCTCTTTTCAGGCATAAAACATCAAACTTATTAATTTCATGGCTATATTTTAAAATGAGTGCCAGTACCAGCTAGCTGCCTACATGATAAGTGTCTTAAAATTTCAAGAAGAGGCACTAAATTTTTCACAGTATTTGTGTTTCATTCTCAATGTAATAAAAATATGCCACCCTTTTAATAATGAATAATAGATTCTCTGTTTGATTTACATGCATGGATTAAATGTCATGTTTGAAAAGTTGCTATTTTATTCATATTGGATTTCCCTCCAGTAAAACAAAAATGGTGCCCATCTACTACTATAATAATGATACCTTGCCACACTGATGTATAAATATTAACTGGTTGATAGACTCCTTAAAATTCTATAGATACATGAAATAGTCTGATAGTATAGTGAATCTAAGTCAGGTATTCTGTGGAATTTCTGAGATATCTATGTGTGCCCTACAATTTGCCAAAACTTACCTACATATAATGTGGCGATGCCAAGGAAATGGAGAGCCTGACTCTATTTCAATGATGCCAGATTTACACATTGAATTCTGAAAGATTAAAATCTATCATTACTTCTCCTTTCCAACTGGGAAAAAAAGGACAATTCACTGTCACCAGTTCTTCATGAGCCCCTATATTCATTTTCTTGAGCTGTCATAGCAAAGTACCAGAGGCTGAGTGGCTTAAACAACAGCAATTTATTTGCTGGCAGTTCTGGAGACTAGAAACCCAAGGTCAAGGTGTTGACAGGGTCGATTTTAGTTTGTCTCCCTCACATGGTCTTCCAGGGTGTGTGTCTGTGTCTTAATCTCCTCTTCCTAAAGAACAGCAGCCATATTGAATTAGGGCCCACACTAATGACCTCATTTTAACTTAATTACCACTTTAAAGACCCTATCTCCAAATACAGCCACAATTCAGAAGATACAATTCAGTCAGTCCATAACAGCCCTCTGTCTATCCACTTTAATCTCCTACATCTACCTTTTTACATGTAGGTAGTATAACTAAGGACTAGCCAAGATCCAAATGCCTATTGGGGATCTAAAGCTGAACTTGGAAACAAAATTTTTTTTTTCCTTTTAAGCACACAAGTTTCTTTTGTAAAAGCCACCTACACAATTTAAAGAGAAGGTCCTGACTTTATTCCTCCAGCTCTTGATATAGTACTTGCTTATATAAGGGGATAAATAAATAAGTTCTTCAGTTACAAAAATTAATGCAAAAATTAGTGGCTTGAAACAATGTTTTACTCTATCTGCCAATTCTGTGGATCAAGAAAAGAGGCATAATTCAGCAAAGTGACTCACCTGCTCCACACACTATCAGCTGGGGCCATGTGGTGCTATTTATCTGGGGTCTGACCTGAACTAGAGGGTCCAAGATGGCTTCCCCCACATGCCACGCACATTGGCAAAGACAAATGGAAAGCTAGACCCAGCTCAGGTAGTTACGGGGTCTCTCCTTCCTGTCTAGCAAGGCAGACTACTATGAATTATTTTACATAGTACCTCAGGGCTCTACGGGCATGGTTTCCAGTAAGATGGGAAGTGAAGCTACCTGTCCTTTAAAGTCTTTTAAAGCCAGAACTTACACCTAGAAAATGAGAGCATCACTTCCATCGTATTCTATTGATTAAGAAGGCACAGACTTCTCCACCCTTCAGATTGAAGAGGAGAAAACACAGAGCTCGCTTTTCAGCGGGGAGAACAGCAAAGAAGTTATGGCCATCTTTAATCTACCACAACAGGTTATTGGTAATTGAATGAATGAACAACAGTATGCAAAATATATTATGCAATACAAATAAAATTAATCTATTTGGCCATGTACACTGCAGTGAACTTTGACTCACCCAGCGACTTCCATCTGAATTAACACCAAACATGAAAGATTTCCAATAACCCAAGGAAGCTAACATGAATTTAAGAATACTAAAAATTTTTGCCAGGTTTTTTCAAAAATTTTTAACTTTTTTTACGTGTGTTTTTTCCTAAGTTTGAAGCGATCTATTTATTTACTAAATGTATTTTTCATTTCTACAGTGAATGAATAATTTAAGCAACTTAGGTTACATGGCAATGACTAATAAAAGGAAGGTAAGTGTGTATGCATTTAATATAGGTCCAGAATAGGCTCACATGCTTTCTGAGAACTAGACTTTACCTATAGGTTTTAAATTCCATGACTTTCTTAATAAAGATCCTGTAATGGCATTCTATAATTAGAAAGGCTTATACAGCTATTTTCACTTAGAAATATCAAAAATAATCTGGAGAAATGTTTACTTGGTCTTTAAAATAACCAAGTTTGCTGTTGATATAACATAAAACAGGTGTATTTGTGGAGGTCTCCATGTATGCCTAAGTACCCTGGAAATTCTAGAAGGCATTCTACTTGAGAATGAGCTTTGTCCAATTTGGCCGTGCTTCAAGGAAGGGAGGTTATGAGCTCACTTATCTCTTTAGAAAAGGTTTACCTGAAATACTGCTTTTGAATATTAAAGAAGGGAGAAAATAAAAAATAAACATAAAGTTTTAAAACCACACAACATTGATATGTATTTTCTTATTCCTTACCAGTGATGGGCTCCCCATTTATAGGCAATGTAAAACTAATATCTCTTCCTCTGAATTGATATGTTTCTTCTCAATCAGAAGCTACTGATTATGATTCTTCTCAACCTTTTAGAAGCTACTGTTACCAAAATTTGACTTTTTTAATTTTTTTTGACGTTTATTTATTTTTGAGAGACATAGAGACAGAGCATGAGCAGGGGAAGGGCAGAGAGAAAGGGAGACACAGAATCCGAAGCAGGCTCAAGGCTCTGATGAGCCATCAGCACAGAGCCTGACATGGGGCTTGAACCCACAGACCGTGAGATCATGATCTGAGCCGAAGTTGGCCACTCAACTGACTGAGCCACCCAGGTGCCCACAAAATTTGATTCTTAAGTTTATCTTGACATTTCCTTGTACTCATTTTTGGTAAACTGAATTTACATTAAACCTGTTGCTTCTTTATAGCTAGAGTTTCACATTTCATTTTATTTTTTATTTTAGAGTATCCATTGAATATCTACTCTGTACAAGTATTGTATACTTCAAAAGACACAACAATATGATATGACCTCTGTCCTTGAACACCTGAAATCTTGTTGGAGCTCATTCATGTGTATAAACAATAGCAAAGGTGCTTACGTTTGGGATTTGAAAGATATGTAGGAGTTAATACTGGGGACAAATGCCCAATGGCACACCAAACTTGTAGGATATACGGACTCTGGTATAGCTCGAGCTAAGAGTATGCTTGAGTACATGATGGGAAGTTGGCTCTGATTAATGAGAGTAATCAGACTCTCATATATGAGGCCATATAACCAGTGTCTTTGAATCCATGGCAAAGACTTGGATTTATCTTAGGAGTAATGGGAAGTCAACCTATGTTTTAAAAGGTAAGTGCTGGAGTGAGATGATGGAAAGACCACTTTCACTAATGATGACCAAAGGAACATTGATGATGCCCTTGGGGTTAGTGGAAACCCCTTTTCAGAGGTAGAAAGGAATGGTGTATCCAGAGTTATAGAGCAAGGGTTTCATTGCCAACATTGCCCTACTAAGCTATAAGATCTTGGGTAACTAGCATCATTTCTCCAAAATGCAGTTTCTCATTTATGAAATAGAAATATTAATGTCTATCTCACTTATTTCTTTTGAGGTTAAATACCATAATGTTAGTAAAAACAGAAAACTCTACCTTGGTCTAAAACACCTTACTGGGGGCACCTGGGTGTGGCTCAGTAGGTTGAATGCCTGACTCCTGATTTCAGTGCAGGTCATGGTCTCATGGTTTGTGACAGCACACAGCTTGCTTGGAATTTTCTCTCTCCCTCTCTCTCTGTCCCTCCCCAGCTCATACTCTGTCTCTCTCAAAAATAAATAAATAAACATTAAAAAAAAAACAAAACACTTCACTGGTTTTAGAAAGGGTGGACTTAAGATACAAATAATGTTCATAATTGTTTATCCTTTTAAATTTTTAAAAAATATTTATTTTTGAGAGAGAGAGAGAGGCAGAGTGTGAATGGGAGAGGAGCAAAGAGAGAGAGGGATCCTGAAGCAGGCTCCAGGCTCTGAGCTTTCAGCACAGAGCCCGACACCGGGCTCAAACTTGGGACTGGTGAGATCATGACTTAGGCCGAAGTTGGACACTTAACCAACTGAGCCACCCAGGGGCCCCCGTTTATCCTTTTAAACAATATAGTCACGGACATGTTATAAAGATAAATAATGACATACTTTAGTTCATCGAAACCTCCTCTTAGGCATATATTTGGGGTTTGCTTATTTTGTGTTTTTTAGAACTGTTTTTTTCATTTGAAAATATTTTAGTCCTTGAAGCATGTCGGACGTGAGCTACATTATAATGTTACTCTGACCACCACCTTATTGGTGCTAAATAACACCATAAGCTCAATGAGAGTTGGGTCCTTGTGATGACTATTTTATGTGAAAATTGTAGAGGCACAGGGAGATTGGGTACCTGCTCTAAGTCTCATTGCTACGGAGATTTTGGAAACCAAAATTCAATTCCAGGTACAGAGCACATACTTAACCACCATTCCACCATGTTTTGGTCCCCTTTATTTATTCTCTATATTTGAATATGCAAGAAAATTTCCTATGATAGTATTTCCAAAAGATTTTATTTTTTAGGAATTAAGAGGTATTGTAATTACCTTTACCCAAAGAAAAAGTCTCATTCAGTCACAAATAAGTACAGAGCAGATCCTCTTGAAAAGTAAGAGACTGATAAATGTCTGATCACTGTGATTCCATCACGTGGAAGTCACATTCTGTTCTACGACATTCCTTTTCCAGTAGCTTCTTTGCTGTAGTGGTCTTTTAAATGCAATCCAATCAGGGGTACCTGGGTGGCTCAGTCAGTTAAGCGTCTGACTTTGGCTCAGGTCATGGTCTTGCAGTTTGTGAGTTTGAGCCCTGCGTGGGACTCTGTACTGATAGCTCAGAGCCTGGAGTCTGCTTCAGAATCTGTGTCTCCCTCTCTCTCTGCCCCTTCCCCATTTGTGCTCTGTCTCTGTCTCTTGAAAATAAACAAATGTGAAAAACTTTAAATGCCATCTAATCAAATGATGCATATGTCTGACTTATTTCATAAAAATCCGGGGCGCCTGGGTGGCTCAGTTGGTTGAGCGTCCAACTTCGGCTCAGGTCATGATCTCGCAGTCCATGAGTTCGAGCCCCGCGTCGGGCTCTGTGCTGACAGCTCAGAGCCTGGAGCCTGCTTTGGATTCTGTATCTCCCTCTCTCTCTGCCCCTACCCCACTCATGCTCTGTCTCTCTCTGTCTCAAAAATTAATAAACATTAAAAAAAGAAAGAAAAAATCCTCAAATTGGCACAACTTACTGTAAGCATATTATTTTTTTGCCTTTATACTAGTACTCATAAGATTTCATCGTGCACACACTGACATGTGATTCAAAAAACAGATGTGCTTATCACATAAAAGGGGGTTAAGTACCATCAAAATTGAGTGATTTTTCCCCCCTTGGTGACACAGACACTCAATCCAAGGCATGGTTTTATTTTCTTTGTGGTGTAGGGTAATGTGAAAAATGAAATATGTAAGCCCAAATTGAAGGAAACCATGGTCTTAATGGAATCATTAGAGAAATTGTTCCAGAATGCTACATCCTTCCAGAAATAATAACCCTGTAATGTCAGCAAATTCAGAGTCAGCATGGGTTACCTGCTCCATGCAGACAGCCTGGTCACGTTTGTTAGAGCTGCCTGAGGCTTTAGCCCAACTTGAGTACATGACCTTTCAGAATTGTTTTTTAATTCATTAATCAATGTTCTTTGCCTGAATTTTGCTGGGTTTGTTTCTTTAACCTATTATTTGTATCATTTTTTTAACTTTATTTTAGAGAGAGAGAGAGAGTACTGGAGTGGGGGAGGCGCAAAGGGAGAGAGAGAGAGAGAGAGGGAGAGGGAGAGAGAAAGAGAGAATCACAAGCAGATTCCACACTCCGAGCAGAGCCCAGCACTGGCCAAGCTCAACCCCACGACTTTGGGATCATGATCTGAATGAAAATGAATCAGAAGCTAAATGGACTCAGGCACCCCTGTATCTTTTTTTTTCAGTTGGTCAATGCCTGTGCCCAATGAAAATGAGAATTATAAGCATAGCAGTTTTATCTAATAATTAACAAAATGTTCTTTCAGCTCAGATGCTACTGCCAAAGTGCAATAATAATGTTTTTAACTGTCATATTTAAATGTCATATTTTAAATAATGATATATTTTAAATTATCATGTAAAATGCCATCCATAATCATCACAGTTCTTAATGTGTATCTTTACATTTTTACAAAGTATTTTGCTATATTTTCTCTTTCAATTTTCTCTACAGCTCTAAAGATTCCACATTTATTTACCCACATAGATTAGAATATGAGAATATTAGAAACCAAGTAAAACTGAAGAAAGAGTAAAATCTTTCACCAAATTTTCAAAAGATCTGTCTAAATTTTCTTATAACAAGATTTTCCTTATTTAGTGGTTTTCTATAGTACCATTTCCTATAGCTTCTCATTTTTATAGTTGTAAACAAGATGGATTTTCATACATACGTGAATGGTTTCAATCAGTGTTTTCCAAACTTGGTGTACATGTATTTTATAAGTAGAGATGTCTTAGCCACAACCCTTGATTTAACTTTGAATTCATTAGTTGGAGAAATAATCATTTAATTATACAAATTATACAATCATTTATTCTTTCTTCTGCTATTCAAAAGCTCTTAATTGCCTAATATTTTATTAAAACTGAACAGAAAAGGCATACTGTTTATTTAATATTCCTTTGGAGGATGATAAAACATTTCAAATATAGAAGATTCAAAAGAATAATACAAGATGAAATCGGTTCTTTCATTCTTTCTTGTTCTTGAAAGATATTCCTCGTTAGTTATTTTAGCAAAGTTCTATGAAGGATATATGCATTCTGGATTGAACTGAGTACCCCGAAAGAAGATATATTGAAATCCCAACCCCTAAAATCTCAGAATGTGATCTGATTTGGGAATAGGATCTTTGCAAGTTTAACCAAGTTAAGATGAGGACATTGAGGTGGGTCCTAACTTAGCATATGACTGATGTCATTATGAAAAGGGGAAATTTGGACACAAAGACAAATGCACACAGAGGGAAGACGATGTAAAGACACATGGGAAGAGGGCCATGGGAGGACAGACGATTGGGGTGGTCCATCCACAGGCCAAGGAACACCTGGGGCTACCAGAAGCAAAGAGAGAGGCATAGGATAGTTCTTCTCTAGTACCTACAGAGAGAACAAGGCCCTGCTGACATCCTGCCTTCAAACTTCTGGCCTCCAAAACTGTGAGAGAATAAAATTCTTTGTTTTAAGCCAGGAAGTCTATGATCTTTTGTTAAGGCAGCTTTAGGATGCTAATAGAGTATTCTTAGTTAAAACTGTTTCTATTCATTTGAACACCCCCTGCCCTAACTCTTGAATGATAAGTTAGGTAACTACCTTCTTAAATTTTCTCCCAGGACTCTTAAACCATTTTTCAGTTGTCCTCAGACTTCTATAATCGCTGTCTGCTGCTTCATCGCGGTGTGTCCACCCGTGAATTGATTTTATTTTGTCCTGCTCACCATTTTTGCTCCCTGAATCTGAGAGTTTGGGTTTCCTAGCAAGTCTGGGAAATTAATACCTGTCTGAGAAATTAATTCATGTCATGTTTATTCCTTCTTCTATTTTCTACTTCTGGAGATATTATAAGAGGCATGTCAGACCTTTCTTTTCTGAATCTTTTCAAATCACTTCACTTTTTCAGTCTCTTTATCTCTTAGTGGTGCAGTCCAAGCAAGGTCACTTTCATGCCATTAGCTCTCTGCTCAGAAGGTCTACTGTATATAATATACCTTTTGAGTTTTTCATTTCAACTACTCTAGATTTTCCATCATAGGAATCCTACTGCTAGATTAACAGGAGAAATAATTTTTTAAGTTTATTTATTTTGAAAGAGAGAGACAGAGAGAGAGAATCCCAAGCAGGCTCCATGCTGTCAGCACTGAGCCTGACGCAGGGCTCAAACTCATGAACCCTCAGATCGTGACCTGAGCCAAAATTTAGTGTTGGATGCTTAACCAACTGAGCCAACCAGGCACCAGGAGCCCTGGAGAAATAAAATTTTAAGCAGATCGTAGAGAAAGAGGAGTTTCTTACTATTTCCATCTATCAATGAGCAGTTTTTGTTGTTGTTGTTTGTTTGTTTTTGCTTTCTTTCTTTCTTTCTTTCTTTTTTTTTTTTTTTTTTTTGTCTAGTCCTTTTCAGACTAGTCTTGAATATCCTTGATTTATGCAGGAGACTTTCAACAGTCCATACCTAATGGATCCAAAGCCTTCCCTCCTGAGTGGTCACTGAAACCTAAAACTTTAGATACCCAAGACTGATAAACTCTTTTCCCCTGTCCTAGGCAGTCATAGCTTCTGATCACTCCCCTCCCTATCTGTTTTTCAATTTCCTCTTCATTTCTGATAACCAAGGAAATGCTTTTCTCTCTTAGGTGTTTACCTGTGCATCTCAAAGCCATTTGCTCATATCTCATCTCAAATTTCCAAGTGTTTATAGAACCTAATCTGAAAACAAAATATGCTTCTGACTCCTGATTCTAGCAGAATGGTAGACTAAGATAGTCTGAATACTGAACTTAGTTTATCACCTGCCAAAACTGAAAGACAAAAGGCATATTTTGTTTGGCACATGTCTTCTCAAAGATCCTAGCCTGTTTGTTGCTAATGACCATGATCCACAAAGAAGGCAATGTTTTCTATTTGAAGGATTTCCAGGATAAATGGCAACACACAAGCAGGTTCCAAATGTCTCTTCCAAAGAATTATTCAAAATCTTCAAGTAAAATGAACCTAAGTTTAAAATCCAGAATTTATCATATTCCAACTCAAACATTTACATGAGGGGACTCGCGCTCAGACTTGCCAGTTAACTCTGCTTTTGACCACCTCCACTTTGGAAAATGAGAAAAACAACTTTAAGATGTAAAATTATTTAAACAAAATCCAAGTGATAGTATCTGGAAGTAGTATTTTGGGTGCTTGGGGGTGATACTACCTTTGGGCTTACCAGTATTTCCACCACCTTCCTCAGGAGACGTCTCCAACCCTAGAAGCAACTTTTCACCTTAACCTTCAAATATTTGCCCCTGGTACAGCCTGGTGCCAAAGGGAAGCCAGCTGTGACGCTGTAACACTGTACCCTCGTTCCAAGACCCATTAACAGCGTAACTTACAAGTGGGTGAGGCAGGCATTTCATCAGCAGACTGGATCCTTCTATAATCAGGACTTGCCTCTCCTTTTGGGGAACACCTTCTCAGTCCCTCCTTTCTGCAGGGGAATATATGACCATCTCCCCAGGTAGCATTTGTAAGTTACCCTGCACTCCAAATGACCTTATGAAGCCAATTTCTCCTGTCCATGGCGTTACAAGAGAGATGACCCTATCTTAGACTCGCATTTTATTTTATTTTTGGTTTTGAGGTCTATTTATTTTGAGAGACAGAGAGAATGAGCAGGAGAGGGGCAAAGAGCAAGGAAAGAGGGAGAATCCCAAGCAGACTGTGCGCTGTCAGTGCGGAGCCTGATGCCGGCTCGAACTCAAGAATTGGGAGATCACGACCTGAGCCGAAACCAAGAGTTGGACACTTAACCGACTGAGCCACCCAGGAGCCCCATGGACTTGCATTTTAAAAGTAATGACAAAAATATCTTAAATCTCCCTATATCAGTTACATACACAAAGCACATTTATGCGTTTGTATATGTGTATTCCTTTTGTTAAAAAAATTACATTTCTGGAAAACTTGCCGTTTTAACTGTCAGTCTCCCATGCGCTGCTGGCAGAGTGACTGGCAGGCAGAACTGTGTGGTTAGTGAAAAATTTGCTGTTATTGGGCAGAGCCCAGTGGAATGAACGGGACTTTGAGCAATAGCGTTTTTTGTTCTGAAATCAACCAACCTCAGATGACTCTCTTTTCTGTCAAGTTCCGGAGGTTTGGGTGCTTTTTTTGTTTTGGTTTTGTCCTGAATTGTGTACTTTTCTTATATACACTGAATGTGAAATAGCCTCGTGTATTTCTGTGGGGATCCAGGATTTTGTTAGGTGATGCCAAGGGATGGATGTAATTCTGTGACATTTTGTCAGCCTGTTAAAGAGTAAATTTTCCTTGGCTGTGGCAGGAGGTAATTATTTTTGTTTGTTTGCTTCTGACACAGGGGAAGAAAATTTGGGGCTGTTATTTCAACTATTCCAAGATTCTTTTTGTTCATTTTGGCAGGAAGGGAAAAAATGCATTTTATTATTGAAGGAAGGACAAGCCTCTGATTTCCCCTACAGACTTGATGTACTTTTTAGCACTGTGAATATCTTTTAATATTTTAATATTTTTTAAGTTTATTTATTTGGGAGGGGGGAGGCGAAGGGAAGGGGCAGGAAGAAAGAGAAAGAGAACCTCTAGCAGCCTCCGGAAACGTCGGCACAGAGATCGACATAGGGCTCAATCTCCCAACCCTGGGAGCTTGACCTGAGCCAAAACCAAGAGTCGGATGCTTAACTGACTGAGCCACCCAGACCCCCCAACATCGTGAATGTTTTTGCAACATGAGTCACATAGTGGTTTTGCCCTTCTCCCTGAAGGCATCCTTGGTGCATCTCTTCATCACCTAGTCTGTCCTGGCATTTCAACTGTAGTACACTCTGTCAGGATCCTCCAACAGGATGCGTGGAATATTCCTAAAGCCAACACAGCAATATATGTGGCTTCTATATCCAGAGTTCACCCTCTGATAGCGGCGGCCAGAGACGGGCATCTAAACCAATAACAACAATGATAAAAACACTCATATCTCCTTTTACCATAAAACGGTTCTTCATGCAGATGATTCTAGAAAGCAAACTGTTTGAATAATGTGTTTTGTAAACTAGCTCCATGCTTTAAATTTTCAGATACTTAGTTAAAAGGTACAAAAAGAATGTAACTGCCTGTTAGGTGTTGGTTGAACTCTTTTTTAAAAACAGCTAAAATTTGGGGTGCTGAGTGGCTCATTCGGTTCGGCATCAGACTTCGGTTCAGGTCATGATCTCACAGTTCATGGGTTAAAGTTCGTGTCAGGCTTTGTGCTGACAGCTCGGAGCCTGGAGCTTGCTTCGGATTCTGTGTTTCTCTCTCTCTCCCCCTCCCCGATTCATGTTCTGTCTCTCTCTGGCTCTCAAAAAATAAATAAACATGAAAAAAATTTTAAATAAAAATAAAATAGCTAAAATTTTAGGGACCCCTGGGTGGTTCAGTCAGTTGAGGGTCAGTCATGAGATCAGGTCATGATCCCAGGGTCATGGGATCAAGCCCAACATCAGACTCCTCGCTGAGTGTGGACCTGCTTAAGATTCTCTAAATACATATTAATTATATAATACACTGAAATTTAAGGTAACACCACATTTCTGAAATTTCTCTGAGGTGAAAGGTGAGAACAAAGACCTCAGCTCAGGGATTAAATTATGCTTTCTGTTTTCTTAGAACAGTTACTCAAAGTCTGGTTCCACAGAAGCAGTGGGTTCCCCCAGAGAAAATGTCCTCTCCATACCCACCCTAGACTAACTCCTCTCGTGAATATCTCACTTTTCTTAAAATTGTTTTAATGTTTATTTATTTTTGAGAGAGAGAGAGACAGAGAGAGAGCATGAGCAGGGAAAAGGCAGAGAGAGAGACGGGGACACAGAATTTGAAGCAGGCTGGAGCACCTGTGTGGCTCAGGCAGTTAAGCATTCGACTTCAGCTCAGGTCATGATCTCACAGTACGTGGGTTGGAGACCCGTGTCCGGATCTGTGCTGACAGCTCAGAGCCTGGAGCCTGTTTCAGATTCTGTGTCTCCCTCTCTCTCTGTCCTTCCCCCACTTGCACTCTATGTCTCTCTCTCTCAAAAATAAACATTAAAAAAATAAAAAAATAAAAAAAAAAAAAGAATTTGAAGCAAGCTCCAGGCTCTGAGCTGTCAGCACAGAGCCTGACACAGGGCTCGAAGTCACAGGCTATGAGATCATGACCTGAGTTGGAGTCTGACACTAACCGACGGAGGCACCCAGGCGCCCCAAGTATCCCACACTTCTTCACAAAGCCTTTGGGATCAGTCACCAGAGGAAAAAAACATTAACTGGCATTGTTCTCATGCAAAGGTTAGTTTGAAAGTTACGTGAAATATAAACATGTCATGGATATTAAAATGAAAGTCCACTGGGTAAACATTTATAGGCTCCACTACCAAAGAAACAGAATAATTATAGCAATAATAAAAGAAGGCTCTGCGTTCTTACTACACTGACACTGTGTATTCCCCCAACTATTATCTATCTCCACCATTTCTCACAATGCATCTGATAGGCACATATTAACCCCATCTCACAGATAAGCCACCCGAGGTTTGGTTCCCCAGCGAATGTTTGTCAGCCAGGATTCCTTTCCACTTACGAAGAATTCTTTCCCAGGAAGAGTTTCGGTCAGTGTTCTATTTTATTTTTTATTTTTTTAATGTTTATTTATTTTTGAGAGAGAGAGAGAGAGAAAGAGAGAGAGAGACAGAGCATGAGGAGAGGAAGAGCAGAGAGAGAGAGGGAGACACAGAATTTGAAGCAGCCTCCAGGCTCCAAGCTGTCAGCACAAATCCTGGCCTGGGGCTTGAACCCAGGGACCACTAGATCATGACCCAAGCCTAAGTGGGATACCTAACTGACTGAGCCACCCAGGAGCCCCTCAGTCTCTGTTTTAAAGAGACTTCTGGTATTCTCCCCACCATCAGCACTGCCAGTTCTCCCAATCGTTTTTGAAGTGGATGATGGATACACCTTGGGATGAAGCCGTGACCTTCACCAAATGTCTGTTTATTATCTTGGGCTCCCAGTCGTAAGCAAGCTTTGTTTTCTGTTTTAAACTCCCATCAACTTCCAAACACAGAGATCATCTGAGACTTTGCACTTATTATTCAATGCTATGACTTTTAAGGATGCTAGCTATATGTTTTCTTTAAAAAAATTTTTTTAATTTATTTATTTTTGAGAGACAGAGAGATAGAGCACAAGTGGAAAAGGGGCAGAGAGAGGAGACACAGAATCTGAAGCAGGCTCCAGGCTCTGAGCTGTCAGTACAGAACCTGGTTCGGGGCTTGAACCCACAAACCGTGAGATCATGAACTGAGCCAAAGTTGGACGCTTAACCGACTGAGCCATGTAGGTGTCCCTATATGTTTTCTATTCTTAAAATTCACTACAGAATTGTTGATCATTAAAAAGAAATAAACAAAAGGCAAAAACCGACCAACTAAACCAACAGCAACAAGAACACTTCCCTCAAGGGTCTTAGATATCTAAAAAGTAGGGGCACCTGGGTGGCTTAGTCAGTTAAGCGTCTGACTTCAGCTCAAGTCATGATCTCACCGTTCGTGAGTTCAAGCCCCGCGTCGGGCTCTGTGCTGACGCTCAGAGCCTGCTTCAGATTCTGTGTCTCCCTCTCTCTCTGCCCTTTCCCTGCTTGCACTCTCTCTCTATCTCGCTCTCTCAAAAATAAATAAAACATCTAAAAATTTTAAAAAATAAGTAAAGGTGGCAAAAAAAATGAAGATTGATAATTCTCAGACATGACAAGTAAATAATGGCCTCATATGTTTATAGTTTATAGATCTACCATACAGAATGGCTCAGTTTTTACAGCTTCACCTCCTATTTTAATTTTTTCAGTTGGTCAGAATAAATATAATACATTATCTGCAGAGTATATTCATGTGAATAATGCATTACAACCCTTAATGAAATACCACATGCTAAAATTAATTAAAAGGATACCTTTTAGCACAAAACCTAAGGGGAAATGGGGAAAGAGAGCACACTCCTATCTATTTTAGAGAGAAATTAGCTTTTCTCTTAAATATCACTCTGCAATACCCGTATTGACTCTCAAGATGTGTGTTTTACTCATTCAAATTAACAGTGTAAAAGGCAATTTTATATTTGTGAATATCTGTGCTCATGCCCAATGTCCAATGCACCAGCAGGTGATAAGTTTCCCAGGACTAATCCACCCTCCTTTTTATTATTATAATTTTTTTTAACATTTATTCATCTTTGAGAGACTGAAGGGGCAGACTGGGACCGACTCCATTTTGTTCTGTGTCCTCCATCTTGAGTAACTATGTCTCCAGCCTAACTTCCAGTGCCTCCGCAAGAGCTTGCTCAATGATCAACCGAAACCCGCAGCTTCCGGGTTCCCAAAAACCACGCCCGGCAACCTGTGCAACAGGACACTGACCCTTCCCCGGCCAATCGGCTAGGGCCACTACCATCACCACACCAACTGCCCCTAGACCCCTATAAAACCCTTGTGCCTTTGAAACTCTCTCTCTCTCTCTCTCAACCTACCACCGTGTCAGTGCAGGTAGGAGATTAAGCTCGAGCTAGCTCGAATAAAGGCTCTTTGTTTTTGCATCCGACTCGGCTCCCTGATGGTCTTTGGGGATCAAGAATACTAGGCATAACAAGACCGAGTGTGAGCGGGGGAGGGGCATAGAGAGAGGGAGACACAGAATCCGAAGCAGGCTCCAGGCTCTGAGCTGTCAGCACTGAGCCCAACACAGGACTGGAACTCACGAATCGCGAGATCATGACCTGAGCCAAAGTCGGATGCTTAACCAACTGAGCCACCCAGGCGCCCCTCCTTACCCTTCTTTCTTTTTGCGGGGGCTGGAGTTTCCTGGAACATGCCCCAGAAAAGGCTGAGCCTTCTGTCCCTGCTTCCAAAGGGAACTTGGTGACCTCCAGCCCCTGTATCTCATCCCTGCCTCCAGGCTCACTGTTTAATCTTACCCACCTCTTCCTTCTCTACTCAGCACTGTCTTCTCTAGAACCCCTTTGTGGGTTAATACGTCCCCCTACATCCATAATATGTTTTCTGAACAATCCCTCCAACTTGTCTTCTGGCCTCAACTTGGTTCTCACCTAAAATCAGGGTCCCTGGCTGCTTACACACTTCTACGTGGACCGCACACCCAACAACAGCCATCACTAAGCACTCAGCACGTAAATCCTAAAAAAGGTGGAGAACTGGACCAAGCATCCACAATATATGTTGTTGATAAATAAAGACAGCATTGGCATTTCACACAGGACTCAGGGTGTCTACTTATGGTCCACAACACATGCTTCGTGCATAGAGGGTGCTAATTAGGTATTAGCTGAATGAATGAATGAATGAATGAATGAATGAATGAAAACCTTTCTGTTCACTGCACAAAGTTGCATGTCTAAAGCTACATCAGACGAAAAGACGGATAGATAGGAAGAGTGAGGAAGCTACATAAAAAGGGATATGTGTGCAAAAAGGCCAGCTTACCACATAAAGGCTTTCGTGGAAATATAGCCCCATGTCATAAAAATTTCCGCCATGCTTCATCGGGTGTGTTCTGGTCTTCAGCTGCTCCATTTGCTGCCATGGTAAGATACAGCCTCCTGGTCGACCAAGCAAGGACACCCTGAGGAGGTAGGAGCCTTGGGGAGCCTTGTTCTTGAGGCCCCTTATGCACTTCATCTGTATTTCAAGACGCTGAGACTCCTGACCCTGCTCAACCTAAAGACAAGGCAGGTCTCCTGAAATACGCAGGAACTGGATGAAACCACACAATTAGCCACAATGCACTTCTCGGGGGTGGCGGGAAATAGACAATTATTTTCGCTCAACCTGTAATTGTCAGGTATTAGCAATGATAACAGAGGAGGTCACATGATATATAATCAGGAGGTCAAAAGGCAAGCCTGCCAATTATGCCGGGGAAAGGTTAGCCAATTTTTAAGCATGGTATGTTAATGATCTGTGACATCAGAAACCATTCATCTATTATAATAAGATAGAATTAACAGGATACCAACACTTCTAAAAACCACACATCACGCCTCTGTGAAAATGGGCAGTGAGTTTCAAACTCAAGAATTTGAAAGGCGAAAGCCCTTACCTCTGACACTAATCACAGACCATAGGACGCTGCGGGAGAGGAAATATTTTTTCTCTACTCCTCAAGGTCTTCGCTGGACTAAATATTAAGTTTACATGAACAGATGAAGTGGAGAAAGAAGGCAACATTTTATTACATGCACAGAAAGACCCAATAATGAAAATGAGACATAAAGAAATGACCAAGGAAAGCGGTTTTTAGGCATTTCAGGAAGAATCATAATAAATTTGTGAGAAATAGACAGAAGAGTTTTAATTAGGAAGTAATTAGAAGCAAATGTTGGGCTAAGAGAGTAGATCAGAAACAACAAGCTCTCTACCGCTTTCTTCACTTTAAAATTCCAATCTCTGGTGATAAGGATGTCTTTTCGCTTCTTAATAAGGGGAGAATACCTTTCGTATGGGAGATTTATTTCCTGTTTTCAGAGGGACGGAGGAGGATCTGAGTGGTCTTGCACTGGCCGTCTCTCAAGTAGCCTCAATTCAAAGTAATCAGGGGGCCATTGTGGTACATTTTGGGCAGCCTGCCCTTGGTCCCTATACCACGTTGATGCGTGAAGTCCAAAGTAGGTCAGACAAACCCTTCACCTGACAGATACTTTATTCAATTTAAACATGAGGTCACCTTGCCCCATGGGCTTCCAATGAGAGTAAAACAACAATAACAACAACAACGACTACGACAACAAAAACTAAAGGCGGGAGAAACATTTGTGTGCGCCTTAACTGAAAACCTAGTGTAAATTGTATGTAACTAAACATCAGGATTCAAGAATATTTTATGGGACATTTGAATTTCATTGCTTACCTTCCTCTGCTCACAGAAATAGGCCATTTTCATTTTTAGTAAGTGCTGGAAAGTTTATCCAAATGGATAAGATTTTTAATGGACTTGTTTCAGATTAAGCAAAAATTAAACTGGGATTATTAATCACTCAAATGTCATTAAGTCATGTTTTCTATACTCGCAAGTCACAAATAGTCTTTGAAATAGTTTGACCTCAAATAATTCTCTATTACATTGTGCTTTAAGCAAAAAATAATGCCGTGCTTGGAAGCAGGGTACTCTCTTGGTTACCGGAGTTAGTACCACTAGCCATTAATCTGCAGCCAACGGTTAAGCACTCTTTAATCCTGCCTAGACTTTATTTTGTGAGCGATAATATATATTTCCATATAGATAGTATGCTTCTGGAATCAAATCACAGTGAAGTAAACAGTGAAAGTTGCTAAACTTCTTTTTCATAGAAGTCATACTTACAAAGCAATCCGAATAACAATTATTTTTGGCTTAATTAGAATATCTTAATTAACAATAAAGACTTAACCTTGATATTTTGGTTTCCAAAAATATTTTTAAAAATTAACGCCATGTGAATAAATAAGACAATCTCTTTAAACCTCAAGGCAGGATTACTGATGCAGGCAGACCGAGTTATTAAACACACTCTAAATTAAACGCCTCTATGAATTTTATACTGAAATATATTGTGATAGTTTTGCATGCCAAATGTGACATTTTGTATTTTAGATTCATCTTCTGTAGTAATTTTGGAAATGTCATACAAACAAAGATTTTGTCATTTACCAATGGAATTACTATGCATGGCCGCTTAGCCGTCTCTTTCCTGGCTTTTGTGGCTGTTTCAAGTCAGCAAGCCATAAAAAATCTTTATCTCTCTGAAACACAGCAATTTGGAAGATAATCGAATGGTGACTAGGGGGCAGAAATGCCAGTCTGAGGAATTATACCACAATCTCTCTTGCATTTACAACCTTCCTCAAAGCGAGTGTCAGATGAGTAGGGAGAGAAGACAGAAGATGTATCAAATCTCAAACCTGTCTCATTTGCATGGAGGCAGACCTGCCTCATTGTCTAGTGGGAACCCAGCTTGGCACTGGGGACACCATTTTGAGGAATTCCAAGTGCTTTAAAATTGAGAATTTTAGCCATTCTATTTTAGCGTAGAATTCCCCTCAAAAATGTTTACAAAGACCTGCCGAAACTTTGTTTCTTTAAGGGGTCCCAACAGGAGGAAAAGCAAAACAGGACGGTGAGTCTGTCGATCTCATCACAACATTTTTTTGCATCAGAGAAAAAGTTAGTCGTGAGAGCCTCACCTTCCAGCAAGGTCCTGCTACTCCCTTTGATTTGTGAGTTATATCTGTGAGGGTACGGAGCCTGGCTGGCCTGTGTTCTTTACAAACATCTCGGGCTGCAATTAATGGTTGACCTGGGACTCTGCAGCAGGTGGAAGAAGAGGGGAGATGAAAGGAACATAAATTGACAATGGGGATTATGAAAAGGTGTGCCTTTGGAACCACAACACAATTTGATGTTTTCCTTAAACAATGTGTCAGATTAACTGAGAATTAGATAAATACCACACAACTACCATTGATTAAAGTTGGGCAGATGAATAGCTTTTGAAATGCGATCTTTATAAAATTCAAGACTCCCTATTGTCAATTCTGATCTCCCAACAATTGGAATTAGAAATTACCACAAGATCAAATATTTGGTAAGGTTTTTTGCCACTTCATTTTCAGCCCCCAACCCCTTCAAGTCGTATCAACTGATGAAAAAATTTGGGAATAAAGGACTCATTTAAATAGATGAATAGTTGATATGACACAAACTTTTTCTTTTTTTAATGTGATGGCAAGGAAGCAAAATCTATTTCTACCTTCAAAATGTTCCTCGGGCTTTTTTTTTTCCTCTCCTATTAGCATTTACTGACTTTTTTTGAAGTTCTTTTTTTATGGCTCACTTATTCATTCATTCATTTATTTATGTATGTATCTAATTTATATGTTTTTATTTATTTATTTATTTATTTATTTTGAGCTTCTAACAACATTTGCCTGCTTTCCCAAATTCATTCGAATTAAGAAGGATCTTGTATTTCACTTCTCCTGACTTAAGCTGAATTCCATCAGCAGGGCCATCTGTGACAATGACTGTACCCCCACCAGAGGAATGGCCTTTCTGGATCTCACAGCTGATTTAGTTTCTTGTGAGAGAAATGATTTCCCTTAATTTGGTTAGAGCTCCATTGACACAAGGGTTCATTAGGACACCATTTGCCAGCAATTCAATTTCAAATTAAATACACTTTGTTGTAAATTTTATTACTTTTAAACTACTGTATCTATTGTCTTTAATGGCCCTATTATACAGTTATGAAGGTAAACAGATTTCATTAGTAAACATCAAGCATGATGTGTTAACCATAGTGAGATGGTTTCCTCAGTTTCTTTCTTTGTTCTCTCAGTAAGCTTCGTAAGGCACTCATGAAATATCCTAAAAACTTAATCTAAATAATTAGATGCGGAATTCATGATTATCATCCTAAAGAGGGGGGGGTCCTTAGTTGCAATCCTTGTTCTTTGTAATTAAAGGTTTTCTCAAAATATCTTCCTTAGTTAAAAAGGAACACAATGCACATCAAAAGGTTAACACACAGCTTTAACACAATATCATGTACCTGGAGATGAGTCTAGAGATATATGTCCCCTTGGAGTGAGTAGTCAGACCCTAGCCCAGGAGCCAGACTAGACATGAGCTCATTTTGATTTAAGTCCTGTGGCATATTATTATTGCTCTTTGTTTCCCCTCATATACAACACATCAATTTTGCTATTACAGAAATATAGGTTTATGTTTGCACATTACACAAAATTTAATTATACAAAAAAAAAAAAGGCATCCTTTGGTCTCCATAAGATAAACACTGATAAAATATTGAGGTCCAATCCTCATAGCTAAGGAGCTAAATATACCTTTTTTTCTTTACAAAATAACACTGATGATGTAAATATTATTTTATGACCCATATCTACTACTTTGTACATTATAGGCATTTTCCATGAGATTCAATTTTTTCCCCACAGCACAATCTCTTATTGTTAGATATTTAGGTTAGTTCCAATTTTTATTATTGTAAGTTAGTCTATAATTAACTCTCTTGCATATAATGTCTTGTAGACATCCCCAGCCATTTTCCTGGCCTAAAGTCCTAACACTAGAAAAGCTGAGCTCTGGGGAACGTGCTATCCTATACCTCAGTGATGTTGCCTTGAGCACTGAATGACACCTCAGCAAAACACAATCCTGCCACTTGGCGTGTTCCCTGAGGCACTGAATGGTCTTCACAGAGAGACAGGGTCCACTCCAGCTAATACCTTATTTTCTCTGTTAGTCAGGTTAGAAATTATGTAAAATTGCAATGAACAAACAGTACTGATGTATACGATGGTGAAGATTTCTCAACGTCTGCACTACTGACATTTCGAACCTCATAATCCTTTGTGGTGGGGACTGGCCTGTGCCTTGCAGAGTGTTTAGCGAGATCCCTGGCCCATGCCCATTAGATGCCATTAACAGACCCTTCCCTGGTCCCAGTAGTGATAATAAAAAAAATGTCTCCAGACCTTGCCAAGTGTCCCCTGAGGGCAAAATTAATCCCTGTTGAGAATCACTGATATACAGTATTTACTAATATTCACCGGAGGCCTAGCATGTTCAATGTACTCTTTTGAAAACATTGTACCTATTACTTCATTTAATCCTTCAGATTATCCCACAAGGTGTTATTATTTCTACTTCACTGATGAACCGATGCTGGGGAATGTTGAATATCTTATTTGAGGTCACATGGTCATAAGGGGTAAATCCCAAGATTCAAAGGGAGACCCTCTATCTTGAGAGTCCCTCTGAACCCACGCCCACTACTACTGCACCTCCTTTCTTGGCACGGAGAAACAGCCACCGCCGCAGCCTGATCTCAGAAGTTCCTACACTGGACCAAGAATTGAGGTACTTCCTGAGAGGTAAATAAGCATGGCTCCAAGCTCTACTTCCATTACTGTGATGGCCCCATCCCCAACAGTCATCAATGAATGAAAGGGCACAGATACATTTCAGGATGAAGGGAGGTCATGGTTCCCACAAACCTGATCCTTATGGTGAATCAAACTAGGGATGCCTGGTACCTATAATTGTCCCCTAGTTAACATCTAGGGAAACACACAAAATAATATAAAATGCATTAAATCGACCATGAAGGAACATACTTGTCAAATGTTTTGTCAATGTTTAAACACGACATAGGAATGTACTGACTGAGTCCTTCCACTCGCATTTCAAATCCTGCATGGAAGAAAACAAAAATGAAACAACATTGATTAAAAACACACTTAAAGCATGATATGTAAATGTTGGTTTTTCTAAGACCTGGATATGCTACGAAAAAGGTTGAGGTTCCAGGAGACAAATGAGAATATTGGTAGTTATACCTTTAGCAGTCGCCTTTTATAGACTATGACTTTCCTCACTCTGCTTAGTTACTTTTGGCCAGGAAGGTGGAGAGAATTATAAAAACATTAAAAAAGGAGAGAAATATTTGGTGGATGCAAACCCAGCTTTCTTTTTTTTCTAATGTTTATTTTTGAGAGAAAGAGAGAGAGTGCAAGTGGGGAAGGAGAAGAGAGAGAGGGAGACTCAGAATGTGAAACAGCACCAGGTTCTGAGCCATCAGCACAGAATCTCACGCAGGGACCAAACTTATAAACCACAAGATCACAAACTGAGCTGAAGTCAGACGCTTAACCAACTGAGCCACTCAGTTGCCCTGCAAACCCAGCTTTCTTTGTCTCTGCTTCTCTCTCTCTCTCTCTCTTTCACACACACACACACACACACACACACACACACACACACACACATGCACACACACCACACTATGGTACAGTTTAACAAAATGTAAATGGACATATGGCTGAATATGTAAGATGCTAGAGATGTTAATAGTAATTGTGAGTGTGTAACTTATTATCCAATCCAGAACATTTGGGTAGTCAAAGAGGAAACAATTATTCTAGGACAACAGGCATAACCCAGGATTCCCCATGAAAAATATAACACATAGCAACCTTCCTAATAATACTGATACAAATGTTCTGAAAGGGTATCAAATGGACAAATATCAACATATTTAGTGAACGTGAATGATCAGGGAATGAAAGAGAGAGAGAAATCTCAAGATGGAAGCTGCAGTCCTTCATAACCTAACCTTGGAAATGACATAACAACACTGGTGCTACACCCTATTGGCCACACAGATGGACCCTTGGTACAATGCGGGATGGAACCACGAAAAGTAGCTAATAGGAGGCCAGAATCCTGAGTCCATAGCAATGATGAAATTCATAGCAATGACGAAATCCAAACAAGCCAATGTTGACAGTCCCTCAATTAAGTCTCAAGGTTGGAAAGCTTCTCTCTGGCTCTCAGCTCTGACCTCTAGGTGCCTGGTTCCACTCTTTGGATCTTCCTTGCTTTTTATATGAAAGGTAGCCCATGTTTGCAGCTACATAGTATTCTCAGCCTGTTTTCTGCCAGTAGAATTTGGGAGTCCAAAGACATCTTTATTTTGTTTTCTCTCTATCCCTTTATTTTTAAAAAATGTTTATTTATTTTTGAGAGAGAGAGAGAGAGAGAGAGAAGGCACATAAGCTGGGGAGGGGCAGAGGGAAAGGAACAGAAGATTCAAAGCAGGCTCAGCACTGACAGCAGATATCTTGACTTGGAGCTCGAACTCACAAACCATGAGATCATGACCTGAGCTGAAGTCAAATGCTTAACCCACTGAGCTACTCAGTCTCTTTCAATCCAAGTAGGTACTTTTATCTGCTTATCTAATTCCATTGAACACTGTGTAAGTCTTCAATGAATCTTAGTGGGGTCTACTTAATTAGACAAAAATCAAACCCACAAATCTCTTCAAGAGAAGATTTTCCCTACCACACATGTCCACTGAAAGGGTGCTATGTTATATACTGTGCTTGATTTGGATAAATAAATTTCTTAATACAGCTCTGCCAAGAAGCCATCTAAAATAGGTACGTGAGATCAAATAAAACAGTCTGACTCTAGTAAGTAAATCCTCTCAAGTCTGTCACATATTAGTTAGAATGAGTTTCATAATTGCCATGCTAATGTACATTCACTGACCATTGATACCACACTAGGCACCGTACTTCAGTCAGCTTCTTATTCTACAGATATTTATTATGGTTTTGCTTTATGCCAGACACTGTGCTAGAAGCCAGAAATATAGTGGCATACAAATATATACATTATACCTGACATTATAAAGCCATCTTTCTACTGGACATGATAAATAAGACAAATTTCAGAAATGAATTCAACAATCGCAAGCAGGGAAAGAATGGACTGTAGAGAAGAACCCAAAGAATAGTGTAGGGAAGAATTTTAAGGGACAACGTTGTGGGGGAAGATTAAGAAAGATGGCATTTTTTTAATGAGACCTAGTAAAAAAAATAGTTTATCCATGCAAAAGAAATTAAGGTAGAAAGAACAGCATGTACAAAGGTCCCAAGGCAGGACATAATTTTATACATAAGGAAAGAAAGAAAAGAAGGGAAGGGAAGGGAAGAGAAGGGAAAAGAAGGGAAGAGAAGGAAAGGAAAGGAAAGATCAGTGTGGCTGTGACCTAAGTATAGCCTCAGAGGAGAATACTGGGAAACAGGATTGGAAATATAAACAGAAGCCAGACCCTTCTGGACATGCAGGTGATGTTAACAAATCTACATATTATGTGCAACTAGGAAGCCATTAGAAGGTTGAAGAATAAGTGATCATTATCTGACCTATGTATAACCTGTGATGAAATTTTGGAAATATTAAATGCATGTGTATTTACTCCTCCCTCCTATAAATCACATTTTGCAGCAAAGTTCAGCTATGATGAAATTCAGTTTCAGATAATTGGAGAGGGGAAATATTTTCTCAAGATGGAGAGCATTAAAAAGAAGTTACAACCAGAAAACAAGAGGTGGTGGGGAATCTTCCCCTTTTGCTTCAAGTGGAGCGTGAACTGAAGAAGGAGGTAAAAGTGGGGAATTAAGCAGCCAAATGTACAGATAAGTCTTCCTCCCGCCTCACCCCTTCCTCTCCAAGGCAGAAATCCTGCAGGAATTACAGAAGTATGAAATAATCTGAGATGAAACCAGGGAACATAAGGGTCACACCAGGCTTTCAATTAAAATTCTGAGGAAAGACGTGTACCCCATGTGCCAACATGGCGGAGGTAAAGCTAGTTAACCAGGTAACCGCATTAAGCAAAATGCAAGCTTTGTTGTGGTAAACCACCAAGAAAGCCCAAGTTTAGGGTCTGTTTCAGAGAAAGTGCCAGTAGAAAGATATGCATTCTCACAACGAGATGATTGGAGGAAGATTTATTTACAAATGTATTATTACAGAGCTGTGGACTTAGGAGTGGGATGCTTCTACTGTTAGGCTGGAAGGGATGAGAAGACAGAGTAATCACCAGACCCTGGAATAAGAGTCATATAAAGTCATCTATCTTGAGAACAGTGACCCTGGGTAGAGTGACAGAGCCAACTCAATGTGGCCTTAACCTCACAAGGAGGAGGGAAGAACTATTATTATATGACTCTCTCTTCTCTCCTTCTTAACCCATAACAAGGCTCCTCATTGATGGAAAGCAACCAGAAGCGTAGGGTACAGGAGCACTACAGATATGGCCTCAGTTTAACCTTGTGTGACAGAGAACACGGGGGATTTAGACAAGCAAGTTTACCAAGAAGCAAACAGTGCATAGAGCAAACTGTAGGTGAACCACTTGACTCAACTATGAAGTCTTGCTGATGAACTGGATGAGGAAGATAAAGAGAAATAAAAAGTCAAAAAATTAATTTGAAATTTCTGGCCTAAGTAATTGAATGGTCTCTGGTGCTATGTCCTGAGAAAGATGGGGCAGGTAATGTAAACACAGCTTTGGAAATATAAGCTTCTAAGCTGCACATGTAAAATTTGCAGTGTTTTAGTGATAGCCACGTGGCAACGGTAAACAGGAGTGAACTACAGGAGTCTGACAGTAACAGAAGAGAACAGAACTTCTGGTTGTCACCAGCAAGAAAATGGAATCTAGGTACCACCTGGAGAGACACTTCTAAGCACTTTTGTATGCATTATATCATTTGATTCTTACAATAGCCCTATAATGCATATGTTCTGAGTGTCACACTTCTTTTGCAGATGGGTAAATTAAGGCTTAGAGACCTTGCGTTTACAGTGCATGGTGGAGACTGGAGTCAGCTCTCTCTGGTTCCAAAGTTCAGTCTTTTTTTTTTTTTTTTAATGTTTATTTATTTTTGAGAGAGAGAGAGAGACAGAGTGCGAGTGGGGGAGGGGCAGAGAGCAAGGGAGACACAGAGTCCGAAGCAGGATCCAGGCTCCACACTAACAGCACAGAGCTCGACACGGGGCTCGAACCCATGAACTGTGAGATCATGACCTGAGCCGGAGTCAGTCACTTAACTGACTGAGCCACCCAGGCGCTCCTCCAAAAGTCCGTCTTAATCCATATAATTGACCCTTCACATAGTCACATTGCCTTTTTAGAGGTTATATGCCCAGGGTGACAGTTTTTTCACTCACTTAACTCCATACAGTTTCTATTATTAGCCCATAATCAACAGCCTTGTGAAAAAATTAAGACTTGCATCGATGGATATATATGGTCCTTTGGAAACGAATGCAGAAAACTAAATAGTAAAACTTTATTAAAACATATGAAATTTTCCTTTGCACCAACGATTTTCCAAAGAAGGTCAAACAGGGCAAGCATGGTTTGTAGACAATGAATTCCCTCATGGAGCCAAACTATTTTCAAATCCTCTCAAGTACTCTGGAAACCTGGACTATTTATTAATGGTGAGCTAATTAAAATGTATCACTTCATGAAGGAAGATTTTTACCCCCAACTTTATTATGTAACAATTATTTCATGCAGCTTTAGTCATATTGCTTCTAATATATGAAAATAATTCTTTTTTGTATAGAATTTCTTTCAGAATATTTTGCAACCCAGACTGTCCACCATACTCTGTTAGTCTGAACAAGTGATGGTTTGTTATAATTGGGGATTATACAGGGAACGATTTGGCAAAAATTATCTGTAAATATTGTTGCCAAACCAGAAATTAAGATAGTTATGTTCTGTGTATTCATCTAACATCTAAACAGAATTCAAAGCATTCCTCACTACCTCTCAAAGAATTTTAATACTGACTTTCCAAAAATATTTCTTCAGATCTTTCTGACCATTTCTAACAAAAGCGTAAAAGATAACAACACGAGAGGAGCAAGATTGTCCGAGATATTTTTATATTCGAAAACAAGAACATGGGGTAATCATTCTAGATGTTGCTAGATTTTTCATAAATCTCCAAAAATCCTCAAAATCTACTCATATTCCTTAGCTTTTTTTTTACCAGTAACACAAGCCACCAAAGAAACAAGTTTGATTCTGCAAACTGAATAGATGTCTATTTTTTCATTTTATCTAACTGTGAATTCTACACTTGGATATTATTATTCAAACTCTTCTTGCTTGTGGTAATGGCTAACATAGGGAAGAAGAAAGAAATGAAGGACATAATTCAATTTTAGCTAATATTTGTCGAGTACCTGTAGTGTGCTAGGCACTAATCTGTGGAGATTATATGTAATATCCACTGAATCCTCACAGTAACTATTTCAGGTAGATACTATTATTATTCTCATTTTTGAAAGTGAGGAAACCAAATGAAGCAAGTTTAGAGCAAGGCTAGAGAGCTGGCCTACAGAATACATGTTCCTAATCCCTTCAGTATGGAATTCTGAGTTTGATATTGTTTAACCACATACTAAACGATTTGAACCAACTCTCTTTATTCAAAAGCAATGCTTAGTAGGCAAACATACCATATGGGAAATCATTCCCACACTGCAATTACACATTTACAAATAACAAACACTTAAGTTTATATGGAAAATCATCTCTACACTGGAATTCTATATGTAAAATTTACAGAACAGTAATATTAAAATTGCCTTTGAATTTGATGTCAATTCTTCCATTTTTTTCTGAAACCTTAAAATGTGCATGAGCCATGCCAAGCAATATAAGCAATATACTTAAGTAAAATCTTGCGTGAAACTGTATGATCTACATTTCTGTATAGGAATGATGTCTCTGGTGATTTAACAATTTTAATTTTCTCTCAGTTTTCAAAAAATTACTCACGTAAATACATAAGTACCATCAAATTTAACAAATGTACATCTTAAATATTTTTATCAAGAATATGTATGTATAATATAATTAATAGTTCGATGATGATTAGAAATGTACCTGTGTCCTTAAAATAAAAATTCCAAATCTAAAATCATAGGTGAGATTAGAATTATCCTTTGAAGAGCACAACCTCATTAAAACAAGTCACTTTCAATATGGTGTTCATAAATTTACTTAGATTAAAAGATTAAAGCAACAGGCATCAAGCTAAAGAACAAGAGGCAATGATGCCTTGAAAAACCTGAATAGCTTAATCTTGCTAGATGAAATCCATAATAACTTTTAGGTACTTTAAACTCCATATTATGGCTCTCAAATATCAGAGTGAAGAGTGGAGTTACATTATGACTAATAAAACGAAAACTCCCAGAAGTCTTTCTCCAAATACAGACCATCCTTGAAGACCATCGTGATGTGGAATATCTGCTCCACATTGGCTACAAGCGTTCTGTCTTTCTAACTTTTACATTATGTTTTCCTAAAAACACAGAAAACATAAAAATCTCCAAAAAGAAACAAAATGAGAAAAAAATCTCTGGCCCCCAAATATAGAAGTAAAGGTCGTGTGCAACATTTGATCGAGAAACAATGAAAGTTGTCTTTAACTTGTCTTTCCATTGTACACATCTTCTACATGAAGCTTTTGGGAGTCAGATCTCAGACCCTTATAAGAATGGGTTTTCTATTAATATGTGGGGAAATATAAAAAAATATGAAGACTTGGGTTAAGAAAGGAAGAACACTTAAATTTAAATTTCTAAGAAACATAAAATCAAATATGCAACAAATATTTGGTATGATTCAGAGTAAGGGAGAAACTGAAAATTACCTGAGGAATAACACTTCACTTTCCAACTTATGAAAACTTTCATAACATATAAACTTCCTAAATTTATTTAATTTTCAAACTATTTTTAATAGCTACCTTACTGAGATGTATTCTAGAGTCATGAGGGACGAAAATGGTTCTGACGTTAAATATAAAATCATGCCTTCAAAAAATAAAATAATAAAATAAAATAAAATCACATCTTTTGCTTTGCAAGTAGAGGAAAGTGTCAACCAATGACCTAATACCATGAAAACTGTTTCTACATGTACCCTGTCCTTTTAGAAGAAGCTGTTTAGGATAACAAAATAACTGCATTTGGTCAATGGAAGTTCCCTTTATGGAAGAATTACGGCTAATAAATTTAGACCAAGTGGTAGAATATAAAGCCATCGTTTTGCAATTTTAGTGAAATTATTATTTCCGGCAAGGATTATCAATTGATATGATAACCCTAAAAAGTGAATAGCTGATGAGGAAGTGGATATTATTTGATACCAGAGTAATTAGACAGATTTTGCTAGTTTACTTCAAAGGGAAAAAATAACAGATAAGTCAAGTTACCATCACCATAAACCAACAATCAAGTTTATTATCTTAAATGAAGTAATCAATTATCAGATATTATTCATCACTAGCTATATCAAAATATGGACTTCACAATATTGTCTCTGATATATTTTAGCCCGAGATATTCATCTTGAATTCAATCAGAACTTTTAGAACAACATTCGTAATTTTGGAAGTGTAGAGAATAGGAGAAAAGACTAACATAACCAGGAAGAAGGATTGTAACAAATTTGTCTATAGAATCCCTATGGCACATCTGACCCAGTCAGTATGTCAGGCTTGACTTCTGGGACACAAGACCAGGTGCAGTGCATGGTTCTTATTAGGTCCTGGTTTGGACAAAAATATATTAAAGAGTTTTTTGGTAATAACTGGTGAATTTGAGTATAGACCAGATATTAGATAAAATTAAAGAATTATTTTGAATTAACTATGTTGAAAGCTTGAGCTATGCTCTTATTTTTCAAAGCTATAAAGAAGTTTACACTTCTTGAGCTCTCCCCACACCTCTTGCAGAACTAACATAATAATTCATCAGCTCCCCCTCTTCTGAGACATGTCCATTGAGATGTCCAATAGTTTCTTATTATGAAGCTACTGTCAGTAATTGGCCTTTAGTAAGGGACTGGCATCATAGTGGCCTCCTTCACAGGACACTGGTTGAACTAGCCAGGACGACTGGAACCATGAGAAAAAGTTCATGTATTTCTGACTTAATCTTTTAAAAAAGTTTTTTAATGTTTATTTTTGAGAGAGAGAGAGACAGAGACAGAGATAGAGAGCATGAGCAGGGGAGGGGCAGAGAGAGAGGAAGACACAGAATCCGAAGCAGGCTCCAGGCTCTGAGCCGTCAGCACAGAGCCCGACAGCGGGGCTCGAACTCACAGACCCTGAGATCATGACCTGAGCCGAAGTCGGCCGCTTAACCAACTGAGTCACCCAGGCGCTCCTAATCTTTTAACATATTAAACAATGAGAGGCGCCTGGGTGGCTCAGTTGGTTAAACATCTGACTCTTTATTTCAGCTCAGGACATGATCTCACAGTTAATGAGTTCAAGCCTTGGATAGGGTTCTGTGCTGACAGCGCAGATCCTGCTTAGGATTCTCTCTTCTCTCTCTCTCTCTCTCTCTCTCTCTCTCTCTCTCTCTCTCTCTCTCCCCTCCCTCTGCTCTCCAACTCCGCTCTCTAAATAACTAACTAAATAACTAAATAAGCACTGTAAAATGAGCTAGGGGAAACTGCCCAAGGAGTGGGATTTCCTTCCTCTGCACCTGCCGTCAATCTCATTTCCACTGGCACCCTGAGATGGCTGTGCTCTCCACTCCTAGAATTTTGCCAATTATTCTACCCTTTATTATAATAAATACATTAAAAAATTGAGGGGGAATGATATCAGTTGCCTACTGCTTTGTAGCAAATTCCCCCCAATCCTTGGCATCTGGAAACTGCATACTTTGATTATCCTAGTGTCCAAGGCTCAGGAACCTGGGATTGGTATAGCAGGTTGCTTCCATCTCAGGGTCTCTCACAGACTGCAGTCAGGCTGTTGGCAGGGACTTGAGTCACCTCAGGTACAAGTGACGAAGGTCTTTTGAACGCCTCACATGTGCCTCTACACAATTGCCCCTTCACAGAGCAGCTGGCTTCCCCTAACATAAGTGATTCAAGTGAGTACCCACAATCCCAATCTTCTTGTAACCGATTCTCAGAAGTGACATCCATCATGTCTACAGGATCCCATTTATTAGAATCCTGTAAATGATTCCAACCAATACTTCAGGAGAAGTGATTACAGAGCATGAATCTCAGGAGGTAAGGACCTTCAAGATTCCCTCAGAGGCTGCCTACCCTAGGGAGAAACTGTTACAAAATTCCCATTTTCCTTCCCTATTAAGCACCTCGTTCTCTAATATACATATATATGTATACTAATGTACATATAGTAATGTACATATATATGTCTATCTCTCTCAAAAACAAACACTAATATACATATATACATATATATATTTAGAAATATTCAGAAATAAATAAACACTAATATACATATATACATTTATATATATAAATTTTTAAAAAGTTCCCTGGATGGCTCAGTTGGTTAAGCGTCCAACTTTGGCTCAAGTCATGATCTTGTGATTCATGAGTTTGACCCCTGCATTGGGCTCTGTGCTCTCAGCTCAGAGCCTGGAGCCTGCTTCCAAGTCTGTGTCTCCCTCTCTCTCTGACCCTCCCCTGCTTGCTCTCTCTCTCTCTCACAAATAAATAAACATTAAAAAAAATTTTAAATCATCCCCCAAATAATCCATTATCTGCATAAATCTCTGAAATCTTGTTGGAAATTGTGGGACCCGACAACTGGGACCCGACAAAAAAACTTGTCATAGAAAAAAATCACATCTTTAATAGTTAAAATAATTTGTTTTTATCTGAGTATAGTTGACACACAATGTGACAGTACTTTCAGGGATGCAGCATAATGATTCTACAAGTTTATACATTATACTGTGCTTACCACAGGTGCAGGCCCCACTGTCACCATACAACAGTATTCCTTCATAGTCACAAAATCTCAAAGCCAATGATGTAAATTTCAGCCCACTCATTACCTTAAGGATACTGGAGTTAGGAAGTAGCAGCAACAGGAAAAAATTACAAAAAAAAAAAATCTAGGTGGTGTTTCCACTATAAGAAATTATATTTTGTAAAATTAAGCCACTTAATACAAATGAGAAAAAACGTATTTTGAGGCGCTTTCGTTAATATTTATACAATTTTTCCTCCAGTATTAAATTTATGTGGGGAATTTCAAATATACGAATTATTTTTTGGCACCATATCTGTCTCCCCTTTTGCATTGTCATTCATCTTAAGGCCTTCTTAATATTTTATATTACTTTCATTAACAGTTATTTGAAGAAGGAGCTCGATTTTTCCTGGGAATGGGCAGGCCGACAGTCCAACGTGGGTGGTAAGGCCGTTGAGGGTTCTATCACAGAGAAGGAGAATCACTGGGGAGCTTCGAGCATGGAGAGCTTTTTAGAGAAGTAATAGAGCTAACCTATGGGGCAAGATGAACACAAAAATAAAAATCATGCATGGAGATAATTTATATATTATTTTATAGAACCAGATAAAATCTCTAATATTTTAAATTTATTTAAATACAAGTTAATTAACATACGGTGTAGATTGGTTTCAGGAGTAGAGCCCAGTGATTCATCACTTACATATGACACTCAGTGTTCATCTTAACCAGTGCCTTCCTTAATCCCCATCACCCATTTAACCCATTCGCCACCCACCTCTCCTCCATCAACCTTCTGTTTGTTCTCCGACTGACTTATTTTGCTCTAGTATAATACACTGCATCCATGTTGTTGCAAATGGCGAGATTTCATTATTTTTGATCACCAAGTAGTATTCCATTGTGTATATATACCACATCTTCTTCATCCATGCATCAGTGGATCCTCATTTGGCTCTTCCATAATTTGGCTATTGTCGATAGCACTTTTATAAACATTGGGGTGCAAATGCCCCTTCAAATCAGCATTTTTGTATCCTCCAGATAAATATCTAGTAGTGCAATTGCTGGCTCATTTCACTCATATTTTTCACTTTTTTAGGAACCTTCATACTGTTTTCCAGAGCGGCTGCACCAGTTTGCATTCCCACCAACAGTGCAAGAGGGTTCCCGTTTCTCCACATCCTCAGCAACATCTGTTGTTTCCTGAGTTGTTACTTTTAGCCATTCTGATGGGTGTGAAGTGGTATCTCATTGTGATTTTGATTTTTATTTTTCTGATAATGAGCGATGTTGAGCATGTATTCATGTATGTTAGCCATCTGGATGTCTTTGGAAAATATCTATTCATGTCTTCTACCCATTTCTTCACTGGAAATAGGTTTTTTTGGGGGTGTTGAGTTTGGTAAGTTCTTTATAGATACTAGATACTACCCCTTAGATCCAATGATCCAAAATCATTTGCAAATATCTTCTCTCATTGCATCAGTTACCATTTAGTTTGGTTGATTGTTTCCTTCAATGTGCAGCTTTTTATCTTGATGAGGTCCCAATAGTTCATTTTTGTTTTTATTTCCCTTGCTTCTGGAGACATGTCTAGTAAGAAGTTGCTGCAGCTGAGGTCAAAGAGGTTGTTGCCTGTTTTCTACTCTAGGATTTTGATGGTTTCCTGTCTCACATTTAAGTCTTTCATCCATTTTGAATTTATTTTTGTGTATGGTGTAAGAAAGTGGTCCAGGTTCATTCTTCTGCATGTTTTTAATAGAAACAAGTATAATCTTTAATTTTTTAATGTTTGTTTTATTTTGAGAGAGAGAACACAAACAAGGGATGGGCAGAGAGAGAGGGAGAGAAAGAGAATTCCAAGCAGGCTCCGCACTGTTGGCACAGAGTCTGACGCAGGGCTCAAATACACGAACTGTGAGATCATGACCTGAGGTAAAACCAAGAGAGATGCTTAACTGACTGAGCCACCCAACAATCCCAGCCAGGTAAAATCTTAATAGGACCCTCTGGCAGTTGTACCAAATAAACAAGAATCACTTGAAAAAATGGTGAGAAAATTTACGCACACACACTTACACACATGAACAGACATATACACACACACAACCACACATGTATGTTCTGGTCTTTCAATGCCTTCATTTCACATAAAATGACTTTTACAGTTTAAGAGCTTAATAAGTATTATTCTTTAACGTGAAGTTAGGGCGCCTGGATGGCACAACCAGTTAAACATTGGACTCTTGATTTTGGCTTAGTTCATGATCTCATGCTCATGGGATCGAGCCCAGAAACAAACCCAATGTTGAGCCCTGGGGTCATTCTCCACACTGAGCATGGAGCCCGCTTGGGATTCTCTCTCTCTCTCTCTCTCTCTCTCTCTCTCTCTCTGTCTCTCTCTCTCTCTCTGTCTCTGTCTCTCTCTGTCTCTCCCTCTCTCTTTGCTCCTCCACCACTTGTGCCTGCATGCTCTCTCTTTTTTTCTCTCTCTCAAAATAAATAAATAAACATTAAAAAAACATTAAGTTGACATATATTTCTAAATTCCTATCCTGTAGAGGATACTATAAAAAGCTTTTCTTTCTACAGAAAATTTCTTTTCTTTCTTTCTATAAGAAAATTGTGATTAAGTTTGCAATAAAACACATTTGAAAAATAGTGCAATGTACTATAGGATCAAAAACAGATAAAATGGGAAATTCCTGATGAATAAAGATACTGGATTATTTATATATGATTTGATAGCTAATATTTTTATTACACATAATAGTTGTACCAACATTGTATGAAGTGAATTATTGACACTAATACCCTGACAGCTTAATTGACTTGTCTAAGACCACATACGCCACAAGATTCAAAGGCTTTTAGGATTCAAAGAGTTTTAGGAAAACAATATCTTCTAAGGTAATTTTGGGCTATTCCAAATGGCATGGGTTCTAAAGGCTATTTGAACCCATTACTCTCTGACCCCAAAGTTTGTCCACCAAGCCATGATGCCTCCCTCAAAATATAATTAACTGGACAGGGACATTTATGAGAAACTATTTAAGGCTTTTGACCAAGGAAGTAAAATGATCAGTTTTACCTTAAGCATCAATTCTGGAATGAATTGGAGTAAAGAGAGAAGAGAAGCCAAGAGAACAGCTAAGATTTTGTTAAAATGTGTTATGTACTTTAGTAAGAAGCATTTTTCTAACCTTTGCACAACTGTTCAGCAAGGGACAGAATTTGTATATTTAAAAAATGTATTTATGCCGAATTATGATGTTTTCCTTTAATCACTTAGAGGTGGGAGTTACTGAAAAAAATCAGATATTTACATATCTCTATTTTAGTTAGGAGTTTTAGTAAAACAATATCTTCTAAGGTAATTTTGGGCTATTCCAAATGGCATGGGTTTTAGAACAGAATTCACATTTTTTTCTTCATCCACAGCCTACTCCACCCTTTCTCATTCTTAACATTCTTGCATTTCTAATTCCCATCATTCATCAAATAGTCTTTCAAAAATTATATATTCATCCAAAAATTATCATATCTCAAATCAGTCAAAATTGTTACAAATATTATGATCATAAATATATTCTAAAAGAAAAAGTAAAATGACATTTTTAGGGTGAAGGGAGAAAAAGAAGGTAAGGAATAAAACCATTCTCCACAAAGAAGGGTGCCTGGGTGGCTCAGTTGCTTAAGTATCCCAGTTCAACTCAGGTCATGATCTCACGGCTGGTGGGTTCAATCCCCACATGGGGCTCTGTGCTGACAGCTCAGAGCCTGGAGCCTGCTGCGGATTCTGTGCCTCTGTCTCTCTCTGCCCCTCCCCCATCATGCTCTGTCTCTCTCTTTCTCAAAAATAAACATTAAAAAAATTAAGAGAAACAAAACAAATCAAAAACCCATTCCCTACATGGAAAACTGAAAAACTACTTTAGTGATAGATAGGAAATAAATATCTCTAACCTTTACAAAAAATTGCAAGAGGTGTATTATTGTTCCTAAAATATGAATATTTCCCAGCTGCCCACATGAGCCATCAGGTTCAGGAAGCTGAGGTCAACTCCACCCTCTCCTAGGCTGGGACATCTGATGCAGACTGAGCCAATCAACACCATCTCAGGTTGGAGCCCACTGAGGATTCAGAGATCGAACACATGGCCTACAATGTCCAATCAGATGCAAGTATAGGGCATTTGAATCACAGTAAGAAAAATACCTCACACATGGATTTTAGCAAACTAAAAGCATTCTTTTATTTATTCATTCAATTACAATTGCAGTATCTGTTCATTGTTTGACAATGAGTGCTAAATTATGTTGGAATATGACCTTGGGACAAGTAAACAGATTAAAACAGGTGCTGAGAATTATATAAGGTCCTAGGTGGCTCTACTATTCTGATATCTCTTGACCTAAATGCAGTGAGGCAATTACTACAGAGGACATCCACCCTGTAAGGAAATACACCCATGCTCTATGCCACCAGAATGCCTCAGTTCTACAGTTCTGGCCATATTTGATTTCTCCTTTCTTTTTTACTCCTCTCTGGTTTCCATATATCTAATTTTAAGGTTTTAACATTCTTGTCATAAAAAGAAAATATCTTCCAAGATTTGCTGCGTATTTTGGATTACAAAAAAAAAAATTCTGACAAACTACCTTTAGTTTGTACTCCTTAAGTATGATATTTCTCTAGGCCATTAAGTGAGGTTTTCTTCAAGTGGGTGAAATTATGGATAACCCCACATTCACTTACAGCATGGTTTTGTTTCCTCATCAATTCTCACATTTCTTTAAACTCTAAATACCTGAGTATGTATATTTGAGTAACCTAAACTGGAAGCATTAAAACAAATTAACATGCGGGGTGCCTGGGAGGCTCAGTCAGTTCAGCATCCGACGTCAGCTCAGGCCATGATCTCATGGTTCCTGGGTTCGAGCCCTGTGTTGGGCTCTGTGCTGGCAGCTTGGACACTAGAGCCTCTTCTGATTCTGTGTATGTCTCCCTCTCTCTCTGCCTCTCCCCAGCTCACGCTCTGTCTCTGTTTCTCAGAAAATAAATAATCATTAAAAATTAAAAAAAATTAACATGCAAAATGAGCTACGATGTATTCCTTCGATTCCAATTCTCTGTGTGATAACTCCATTTGATCTAGAACCATAGAGTTATAGAAAATGAGATGTCTATGTTGTTTCTTTTTCCCAGGGAAGAATTAATTCAACTTTATTAATCATCCGTTGGGGACACAGAGTACATTAACATTTAAAACAATAATTCAGATTCTCCCATCCCATTAATCTTGGTTTGTTAAACTGCCAGAGATTTCACCTGATAGAGATTTGGGTTGAGCCGATGTTCTTCTATTCTGCTCTGTCTCAATAGGAACTTGTTTCGTCACTTACTTTTCTCTAACACCTCTAACATCTCTAACAGCTGGGATTAGTTCTATTGCTTCAGAGAGTGGGCACCACGCCTAGGTCAATTAGGTTCAAATCCCGGTCTACTCTTACAAGTCGCATGACCTTAGGCAAGCCCCTGAATATCTCTGAGCCTTAGGTTCCTCATCTGTAAAGTGTGAGTGGTAACATTTATCTACCTTATAATATGAGCAATAAATCAGAAAAATATAGAAAATACTTACACTAGGTCATAACACTTAGTAAATAAAACCATCCATGTCTAATTTAATTATTCATCATTAATAGCATTGTCTGTAACACTTTGTAATATTGGGTTCTCTGCAAATATATATTTACATATATAAGTATATACACATATGAATACATATCTTATATTTAAAAGATTATGTATATGTTTGAGTTATATATGTGGATGTATGTGGATGTATGCATGCATATATATTATACATAATATAATATATATATTATACATAATATATATACATATATATACAAATACATATATATATACATATATGTATTTGTGTGTATATACAGGTGCTTCTGTTGTTGTTGTTACTCTATTTATTTTTCTTGTTTCCACATGATAAGATGAGCAGATGGTTATGAATGCATGAATAAAGCCTTTCCCACTAATCACAATGTCTACTGAACATGTTACCATGGTGGTCCACTTTGGCCTTCTGGACTAGTCCTGGTTAAGGAACAATTATGTTCAGAGTGTGGCAAATGGCAGTTTGGAAAATGACAAACTATTGAGGGAACAGATCTTAATAAAGGCTTTGGATGGATCTACCTGTATTTAGAGGAAGAAGAAGAAGAAGAAGGAGAAGAAGAAGAAGAAGAAGAAGAGGAGGAGGAGGAGGAGGAGGAGGAGGAGAAGAAAGAGGAGGAGGAGGGGGAGGGGAGGGGAGAGGGGGAGGGGGAGGGGGAGAGGGGGGAGGGGGAGGGGGAGAGGGGGAGGGGGAGGGGGAGAGGGGGGAGGGGGAGGGGGAGGGGAGGGGCAGGAAGAGAAGAAGAAGAAGAAGAAGAAGAAGCAGAAGCAGCAGCAGCAGAAGCAGGAGGAGGAGGAGGAGGAGGAGGAAGCATTTGCCTGGCTGTATAAAACTTATATTCACCACTGCAACAATTCTTTCCAGAGCTCAATGCCAAGGTCCCAGCCATTTATCCAGAGTAGTTGGGATATCTTCCTTCCTGAAGTTAATCTTTATCACATACCTACGATGACCCAGGCACTCTGTTAAGAGTATATCCAAACTATCTCATGTATTATTTTATGTTTTAATATAAGCCTCACACCAACTTATGAGGTGAGTACTATTATTATTTCCATTTTACAGAATAAAAACAAAACAAAACAAACAAACAAAAACACTGAGGCATAGAGAAGCCAGCTTGTCCAAGGTCACGGAATATGAAATGGTATACTTGGAATTCAAACTCCAGTCTGTCCCCGACTCCCACCTCAAGCCTGTGATCTCATTTACATGGCATGCCTCCAATTTCCTATTCCATGTCATACAACCGGAGAACTTCACCTAAGAAATAGTCGGGTGAGTCCAGAACTAGACTATAAAGAAGAAAAAATGGCACAGCAATGAAATCTTACTTTTACATATCACTTTAAATTATTCAAAAATACTTTCAAATACTGTATCAAAGTTATCTTTCACAACATCGTGAAGTAAGGAGGGCAAGTGCCACTCCTATTGTTTTACAGTAAGAACACTGAGCTACAGAGAGGTCAAGAAACATGCTTAAGAATCCCACAGTGGAGCACAATGTAGCAAGACTCCCTCCTACATTGTTGTTACATTTTGTAACTTGATAAATTTTTTCTCTTCTGTTTTTATCACACGGCAGAGAGCCCATTTGGCTGGTTTATAGTTTTGAAGACAATAGGCAAAAAGTCTTCAATTGTTTTACCTAAAGATATTATGACTGATTCCCACATGCTTTCTTATTTTCCTGGTTGATCCACATCTTTCTTCAATCCAGAAATCCTAGGGCAGCCTCCCAAAGACAAGCCATTCCCTCCCAGGAGCCAAGCCTGGGATACCTCCGTGGTCACTGCCTCAGGTAGGACACTGCGGATGGAGAAAGATGGAGCAATGACATCACCCAAGAAAACAGACCACACAAGAGCTGAGGTTCACAGTATATATGTTTCTTAAAAATTAACTCCTCGTTAAAGTCACAAGGTCAATTATTAATGTGTTCCGATTACTCTGTTTCACAAATACATCAAGTTACAATTTGAAATGAAACGTACAGTACAGAACCATAAAAAGTACCTTCTCTCATCAAGTCAGCTGCAACTGTGTTATTGCTGACATATCCTTGACTTTTCTCTCTATGCTTATAATTCCCTGCACTTTCTTTACCTACGTTGCCTCTAGGTGTTGATCTGACCTAGACTGTCCAAACTCTTCAGGCAAGCTCTAAAATCAGCAAAACTTCTTCCTGCTGCCTAAACTACATTAATGATGGACCTGTGAGATTTTCTCCTGTCTGCTCAACCGTCACCATAAAACTATTCTGAAAAAAAAAAAAAGTCTCAAAACTATTTTTCTCCAGTGCTTTCTTTATTCATGATCCCTTCTGCAAAGGAAACACAAAATCAAAATAGAAAACAATTATTATGTTCCTATCATCTGCCTCTCATCATTGCTTTCCTAAATATTTTTCCAGTCTTAAATGATTTCCTTCCAAAGAAAAATATCTTTAATAAATAATAAACCAATCGCATGCTCTAGCATGTCACAACATGCTCCTTGTTTAGTATGTTATAATCTGGGTTGAACTGACACGCTTTTCTTTCTACTTTTTTGAGCTTTGATTGTGTACCAGACAATTGACTAAATGCTGAGGTATAAGTAGGAAAGGCAAAGTCCCCCTTTTAGGAACGCGTCATTTATGGGAACGTAATCCATAAGCAAACCAATAAGGAATTGCTGGGGTGGAGATTTCACCAAAGCTCATTAGAACTGAAGGAAACCACCACCTGGTTTTCTTGGGAAAAGTCAACAAGGCACATATCTCAGGGGAAAAAAAAAAGGAACATGTCAATGGAAAAGAAGCTTAATCCTGAAACTATAAGAGATTTGATCATTGCCAGAGTACGAAGGGCTAGGGGCAGAAAAATAGAAGGTCAAGTTGGAAAAACTGACAAGGGTCAGAGAACAAAAGATGTCGAATACACTTTGATATAATTTTGGAGTTTTATCTTTCATTCTTTCAAAACCATTGAGTGTCTCTTACCCACTAAGCATTATAGATGAAAAGGAAGCGATGACAGGTTTCAAACAGGAGTAGATTTAATCAGACTGTCACTTTAGAAAGAATCTCTGGCAGCAGAGTGGAGGGCTGAACACAGCACACAAAGACACACAAAGAGCCCCTGGATGACTCAAGGAGTCCAGCGTCTGACTTCCACTCAGGTCATGATCTCATGGTGTGTGGGTTCAAGCCCTGCATCGGGCTCTGTGCTGTCAGTGTGGAGCAGAGCCCACTTTGGATCTTCTGTTCCTCTCCCTCTGTCCCTCTCTAGCTTGTGTTTTCTCTCTCTCTCTCTCTCTCTCTCTCTCTCTCTCTCTCTCTTAAAAATAAATAAACATTTTTAAAAGATAAAGGGACACAGAGAGAGAACAAAATAAAGATGTCTTTGGACTCCCAAATTCTACTGGCAGGAATGGTATGCCTACCATGGCAAGGTACAGCTTTGTCAGGTGCTGTCGCTTTAGAGATGTGGGAATGGGCCAGAGAACAGGAACAAGATTAGAGACGTGAACGGAAGGTGAATGAATAGGCCAGGTGGTTGATTTGACTAATGAAAAAGTAGGAAATGAGGATGACGTCCAGATTCCTAGTTGAGAAAATCACATAGAGGACAGGATCATTCTCAGTAAGATATAAACATTCAAGAAGAGGAGGTTTGGGGTGGAAAAGGAAAAAGAAACAGGAGCATCTGATGATTGGTCTTGAAGGCAGTTTAATATACAACAGTGGAGGGCAGGATGGAGACCTGAGTTGGAGACAGAAGTTGAGTCTTCAGTGAAAAACTGAAGCTGATGGGCACAGATGACATCACTGACAGGGCATGAAAAGAACTCGTTAGAATTCTAGGAAAACAACGTGCTAAAGAAATACTTAAAAGGAGGACATTTCAGAGGTGCAAAACCAAGCAATAATGGAGTTTCAAAAAAAAAACACTTCAAATGTTTTGAATGCAAATAGGTCAAAATAAAAAACAAATTTAAAAGTGGTCGACTTGGTACTTGGAAGTCACAGAAACAGGAACTGTCTCAGTCATTGACAATCAAATATCAGTAAGTCGAGAAAAGACTAAAAGGGAAAAGAAATGGAGAAAACAAAGGAAAGTTATTCTTCCTAGTCTGGGGGAGAGGAGAATGAATATTGATGGCCATAGGGGAGAAGAACGATGAATGATCCAATAAGAGTTATCATTCTGTTTATTCGTTTTTAGGAGGCCAATGCCTTATCCAGCTTATTGGAACTTTCCTGTTTGTTTTTAGACTGAGGAGGATTTGAAATCATAGTTTGATAAAGAGAAAAATCAAAGGAAAAGAAGAGTTTAAAGAGACAAGAGAGATTTTGCTTCCATTTAAGACATAAAGAGTCTCGAGAGAATGTCTCTCCCTTCCTAAAAAGAAAACAAAGTAGCACAGTCTACAACACAATAGGGTTTTTTAAAGCCTATTGGAGAGCTGAGGTCACAAAGAAACATAATCCAATGAAATCCAGAAAAATTATGATTCTCTCCTGGAAGAAAGGAGTCCCATGGTTGCTTTTATCCTCACAGAGCAGTGATAGGAGGAAGAAGTTGCCATAAACATGGGAAGAAAAACAACTATTTCCCTAATTTTATCAAGCCCGGAGTGAGCTGGTATGAAGATTTAGAAGCCCTTGGAGCTTCAAACAAACAAACAAAATCTACATCCACTCATCAATTCTTTTCCATGAGTCCTCACCGAGTAGTCATAAGAAAGACAACCAGCAGGACAGGAAAGCTGAGATAGACTCCCTGTGTCCAAAATCATAAGACACAAAAGCTGCGGAATACTGAGAATGAGAGAAGTCAGCAACTAGTTCAGAACCTTCAATGAGCGGTCAGAGAAGGGACAGACATGCTAAGAGAGACCACTTCCCCCACACTGCAAGTCCAAGGGCTCTTGACAGACAGATGAGGGCAGGAAAACTCTAGCCCTCAGATATGAAGCCCCACTTAAAGGAAGCCTCTGGTTTTATTATGAAATAATTAATTGGAGCACTCTGGCGAGCTAAATCCACTTAATGCTGAAATTATCAGATGGGGACCTGTATCATAAGGATAAAAAATAAGTTAATGGGGTTCCTGTTAAAAAAAAATGAACAGCTTTCATGAGCAGATGATGAAATGTACAAAGAATTTAAATGTCAAGTGAACATTTAAAAAAAATAAATAACATATTTATTTATTCAGAGATCAAAACTCTTTCAGTGGACTTAGCTGACTGAATGAGGCTGAGGGGAAAAAATCAGTAAAACCAAAGACAGGTTGATATAAATGCAAACTAAAATTCAAGGAGAAAAAAAAGTTAAAATAAATTAGGTCAACTCTAAGATCTATGAAATATTATCTTATGGTTAACACACAAAGAGTCCCAGAAAAACAAGAGAGAAAGAATGGGGCAGAAGAAGTATTTGAAGAGGTAATGGCTAAGACTTTCACCTAATTAATAAAAGACCAAAACCACAGACCCAAGAAATCCAGCAAACTTCATTCAGTAACTATGCAAAGAAAATCAAATCTGAAAACCATCAGAATCAAAACAATGGAAATGAAATAAAGAGAAAAATCTTGAACATATCCAGATGAAAAGACATATAGTTGATCCTTGATACTTAGGGAAGTTATGTTCAATAAAATGGCTGTAAACACTGAATTGGTAAATACCGAACTAGGGGACATGCAGGGTTAGGTGCCTGTGAGCCTCTGGTCCCATTTCATCAACAGAAACAATGTTATCATTGCCAACATCGGTATAAAACAAGCCTGCCTCATTATGCAAACTCCTTTGCCACATAACCTTTCCTCATGTAAAGTGTAGCTGGTATTTCCAAAATTCTTCCACACCCTCCTGTTCTATAGAACCTGCCTTGCTTGCTAGTTTAACATTTTTCATATCGAATCACCTTCTGGAACACGAGAGCAGGTTGGCACTACCTGAGATAGTTTTAACATTTTCTTGAACCTGGAAAACATGACCATGATTTCATCTGGCTTTCAGTCTCAGAAAAATACTGTCCATTAGGTTTTTGAATAAGTTGTCATCTCACAAATCCACAAATTTAGTCACTTTTCCAATCTTTTCCATAGCTTCGTTCCAGAGTAGATAAGTTACTTTAGCACCCTCTGGAGCAGACTCACGTGGCATGGGGGATTTCTCTTCCTTTTTCTGGATATTCTGTATTTTTGATTCATTAATATTCAACTCACAGCCAATGGCACACATCTCACACCTGAATGAAGTTTATCTAATATATGTATTTTTTTCCATAAGGTACATTACATCTTTCTTGTGTTTAGGAACACTGAACTTAACTACCTGTGGGGAAAGACTTAACTGCATGTGGGGACCATTGAGACAGTGAAATCACTAAAAATAAGGGAAAGAAATACAAAAAATGAGGCATTAAAGAGACCATGAAAAGAACCCTTGTTTAAATATGAGAGCTGAAAGGAGGAAGTAGGGTGTCACCTCATCCAATTACAGCTGGCACCCCGAACCTAGGGCAGCTCAAATATTTTTACTCCCCTGTATATGTTCATGAATCACAACAAAAGTGCCACAATGATTGATTTGGAAGTTACTAATAAATTTTAGCAAGTAAGTGAATTTGCAAATCAGGAATCTATGAATAAGGACAATCAACTGTATTTCACCTAAGGAAACAACAGTAAGAATGAAAGCCAATTTCACAGATGAGACAACAAAGGCCAGAAGACTATGGAAGGGCACACGTTAGTGTTTCAAGAAAAAAACTGTCCAGAAGTCTGTTTTCAACAAAAATATCCTTCAAAGGGAAGGCAAAATAAAGATATTTTCAACCAGATGAAAATGAAAATAATTCACTCATAGCAGCCCTGCACTATAAGAGTTACTAAACAAAGTTCCTTAGTCTGACTAGAAATAACAGAAGAAAATCCAGTTTTGCAGGAAAGAACAAAAGATGCCAGAAATAATATGATAGTAACCATAAAAGACCTTTATAATATATTATCATTTATATTTTTAAATATCCATTGAAGATCTTGTTAACTTTCTGAGGCAAAATTATAATAATAACAATGTTTTGGAAGTTAGAGCATTTCTAGAAATATAAAATGTAGGACCAAGTACACGAAGCATGGGAGGTTCGCAATGGGAAATATGATATTGTAAAGTTCCCAAATGTTTTGTGAAACAGTAAAATACGTTTTTAAGTAGGCTCCATGCCCAGAGTGGAGTCTAACATGGGGCTTGAACTTATGACCCTGAGATCAAGACCTGAGCTGAGATCAAGAGTCGACGTTTAAACCGACTGAGCCAACCAGGCATCTCTGCAGTAAAATGTTTTTGAAGGCAGAATGTGATAAGTTAAAAATGCATTTAGTAATCTCTAGAACACCATTAAGGAAAAAAATATCCTAAGGAGGCATGATAAAAACATCAATAGAATAGATAAGATGGATCTATCTCACACTCACACACACACACACACACACACACACACACACACACACACCCCTCCAAAAAGGCAACAAAAGAGAAATGGAGGAACAAAGATCAGACAAGATAAATAGATATCAAATAACAAGACGATATATTTAAACTCACACATATTAGTGATTACACTAACTGTGAACAGTCTAAATATCCTTTATATAAAGGCAGAGATTGTAATACTAAATAAAATTCTAAGATCAAAGTATATGTTGCTAACATGAAACATACATTTAAGGTAAAATTTTGAAAGTAAAGGAATGAAAAAATGTAAACCATGCAAATGCTATGCACGTTGAATCAGATGTGGCTATATTAACAACAGACAAAGCAGAACTCCAGATGAAAAGAATGACCAGAGGGGCACCTGGATGCTTCAGTTGGTTGAGCATCCGACTTCAGCTCAGGTCATGATCTCACGGTTCAAGCCCCACATCAGGCTCTGTGCTGACAGCTCAGATCTGGAGCCTGCTTCAGATTCTGTCTCCCTCTCTCTCTGTCCCTCCCTGGCTGGCTCTCTCTCTCTCTCTCAAAAATAAATAACCACTATAAAATTTAAAAAAAGAGAGAGAGAGAATGACCAGAGGTAAAGAGAGGCATTTCATAATGATAAAAGGAAAAAATATAACCTTAAAGGTATAGGCATGTAATAATATAGGTTCCAAACATATGAAACAACAGTTGACAGGACTAAAGGGAGAAATCAACAAATCCACAATCATACTTGGAGAATTTAATACCTATAAGTAACTCGTGGAAAAAGACACATACAAAAAATAAATAAAAATGTAGAAAATTTTAACAGCACCATCAAACAATTGGACCTATTTGACATCTATAGAACACTACACAGAACAGTATAACATACAGTCTTCCCAACTGCATGTGGAAGTTTCAATAAGATACACCATACACTGAGTCTTAAAATAAGTTGCAACAAATTTCAAAAGATTAACATAATGCAGAGTAGTTTCTCTCATCATGACTGTATTAAATTAGCAATCAACAACAACAAGATATCTAGAAAATTTTCCCAAATATTTGGAAATGAAGCAGCAGGCTTCTAAAAGAACACAGAAGACAAAGGAGAAATTTTAAAATATGACGAACTAGATAACTAAAGTATAATATGTCCAAATCGGCGGAATGAAGCAAAGAGGGTCATAGAAGAAAATTGATAGCTTTTAAATTCTACATTGTAAGAGAAAGGTATAAAGTATAAAATCAACATTGTATGCTTCACCTTAAACCTTTTAAAAAAATTTAAAAAACAAATTAACCCCAAAGTAAGCAAATGGAGGTATAGTAAGGAGTCTCACTCTTTTTTTGATGTTTTACTGTTGACAGTTTTCAGTCTGTCTCCTCCCACTCTACTCCATATGTGGTAAAGCTATTAAGAAAGCTTAGGTACTCTCTACCTTGGTGTCAGTGGGAAGTTCAAACCAGGCTAGCACATGCCCCATACAGCGTCTTCACCCCAACCCCACCACCTAACAGCGATCGAGGCCAAGATGCTTCCTCTCCCTGCTCTCTGACGCCATTCTTAGGTCCACCGCAAACCTGTCTTGTTTTCTCAGAAAGTCTCATTAGATGAGTAATAAACCAGGGTGCCTGGGCAGCTCAGTTGGTTAAGTGTCCAACTGTGGCTCAGATCACGATCTCGTGGTCCACAGGTTCAAGCTCTGCATTGGGCTCTGTGCCTGAAGCAGGCTTCATGGATTCTGTGTCTCCTTCTTGCTCTGCCCCTCCCCCACTCATATTCTGTATGTCTCTCTCAAAAATAAATTAAACATTTTTTAAAAAGATGAGTAATAAGCTTTTTCATACCCTCTTGGTGTGTGTATGTAAAGTCACATACACACACAATCTCGATATCTGACAAATTTGAGGGTGGAGGTCCATTGTACATCTGTGGATAATACAATATAGAATGATGAAGATAAGGGAAGAAATCAATTACATAGAAAATGAACAAACAACAGAAAAAATCCAAAAGGTAAAAAAATTAGTTCTTGAGAAGATTAGGAAGACAAGGGAAACAGAACCACCACGGGTTTAGAATTGCATATGAGGGAAGTTGGAGATTTGCAGAGTCAGGGAGAGCTATGACTCACAGTAAAGAAAAATGAATTCGTTTTAGGGTCAGGGATACTTCATCCATTGAAAAAGCTTCCTTGATTTGCCTTTTCCTCTATGAATGCTTTACAATTTAATCTACACATTGAGTGGAGGAACTGAGAAATAAGTCTCTCCCTGCAATTTTAGACCAGCAAGCACTGCTGAAAATCACATGGTCCATCAGAAGAGAGGTTTTGACAGCCTAAAGGAAAGACTTCTCGACTCTCAGCCCTTTCTGAACTCCTGCAAAGATAACCCTATATTTTCACATCTAAGCTGTTATTTAATAGACCACATGGAAGTCCTTGACCCTTTGGGCTGCCACATTTTTATCTTCATTTTCAGTCTTTCCACCAAAAGAATGTGTAGGAGATTGCCATTAGAGTCATTTGCTCTGCCTGGGGTTATTTACTCCATTTGGTTCACTTTTGAAAATACTGTTAAGTCCAAAGGGGGGAAAAATTGATGGAGGCTCATTTCAGGTTTGCTTCTGTAATTTTGTACAGATCAAATTAGTTAATTAGAAATTATGCTGGCTAACATAGATCTCTTGGTCTCTAAATCAACAGTAGAAAATTGCTCTAAAAAATAATTTGAATGCTATGGCTTAAATAAACTTCAGTCAAGGGGTGCCTGGGTGGCTCAGTCAGTTAAGCTTCTGACTTCGGCTCAGGTAATGATCTCACAGTTTGTGAGCTCGAGCTCTGTGTTGGGCTCTGTGCTGACAGCTCAGAGCCTGGAGTCTCCTTCAGATTCTGTGTCTCCCCCTCTCTCTGCCCCTCTCATGCTCATTCAATATTAATAAAAATGTTAAAAAAGAAAATTTAAAAATATGTATATACATCAGTCAATTCTATCAAATGTGAGGCTCGAGTTTTAATGACCCTAAGAGAAAGGCATGAGGAATATAAGAATCCATAGACACAAAGATGGGAAAGAATATTCATGTGCCCTTCTACAACAAAAGACTACAGTATCTGCCTCACAGAATGGAATGGAAGAAATTCTGAGAAGTCAAGAGTAAAGGGGCATCCGGGAATTCTAGGTGAAAAATCAGGAAAGAATAAGATCTCAGCTGCAATTCCTGCACCTGAAACATAGTGGTCGTAACACTTACCTCAGTGGTTTTGTGCAGAAAAACTAACGAGGTAACAAAAATTCCCACCCCAATGGATAGCATTATTCAGACAAATCAACAGGAACCAATCCAACATTTGTAAACATTAACATATGGTAATTGGATAAAGTGTTTATTTTACTTTTAATTATGAATGTCAAATATATACAAAAGTAGTTTGCATATTACTACTTACATAATTATATAATGAATTTAACATATCCCCATATATATACTACACATATATAAATATATATATTACTATATATATATTTATATATATATACACACATATGTACACACACACACACACACACACATGAAAACTGAAAAATTTTAAAGTGAATCAAAAACATTCTGACATTTTGCCATTAAATATTTCAGTATCCATCTGTAAGGGCACACTTTCTTCACAACCATCTCATTAGGATACAATACTAAAGTAGCACTGAATTTTTTTAAAATAGACTATTTTTAAAGTAGTTTTAAGTTTGCAGTAAAAACGAGCAGAAAATACAGTGAGTTTCCACACTCCCCTTGCCCCCACAGGTTCACACCCCTCCCCCACACAGTCAGCAAGGCTAGCCTGAGTGGTGTATTTGTTAAAACCAGTGGTCTACATTGCCACATCATTATCACCCAAAGTCCATAGTTTACATTGTGGTTCACTCTTGGTGTTGTACATTCTATGGATTTTGACAATCCATAGTCACATTACAGTACCGTACCGAACAGTTTCATTGACCTAAAAATTCTCTGTGCTCTGCCTGTTCATCCTTCCCTCCCACCTAATCCCCGATATTTTTTTGCCTCTGTATTTCACCTTTACCTTTTCTCTTGCAGTTAGAATCAGGATGCAACCTCTTCAGATTGGCTTCTTTCACTCAGTAATCTTCATTTAAGGTTTCTTCATGTCTTTTCATGATAAGGCTTGATAGTTAATTTCTTTCTAGTACTAAATAATATTCTATTGTTATTTAGGATGTTTCACAGTTCATTTATCTATTTACCTATTGAAGGACATCTTGGTTGTTTCCAAGTTTTGGCAATTATAAATAAAACCGGTATAAACATCCGTTTGCAATTTTTTGTGAAAACCTAAGTTTCAACTCTTCTGGGTTAATATCAAGAGAGTGACTGTTGGATCATGGAGTAAGAAAATGCTTAGTTTAGGAAGGAATTGACAAACCATCTTGCAAAGGGGCTGTAGCATTTTGCATTCCTGCCAGCAGTGAATGAGAGTTCTTATGGTTCCACATCCTCACCAGCATTTGAGGTTGTCGCTGTTTTGAATTTTGGCCCTTCTCATAGGCCCGTAGTGGTATCTCATTGTCTTAATTTGCATGGCCCTAGTGACATGTGACATTCAGCATCTCTTAACATGCCTAACATGTCATTCATTTTCTTATTGTTGAGTTTTAAGAGTTCTCTACATAGTATGGATAACAGTCCTTTTTCAGATGTGTCTGGAAATATTTGCTCCCAGTCTCTGGCTTGTCTCTTTATTCTCTTAATACTGTCTTTCCCAGACCAGAAGTTTTCAACCAAGTTCAGCTCATAAATTTTTCTTCCCTGGATCATGCCTTTCATGTTGTATCTAAAAAGTTATCACCATTCCTAAAGTCATCTAAAATGTCTCCTAGGCTGTCTTCTAGAAATTTTGTAGTTTTGTATTTTACATCTAAGTCTATGATCAATTTTGGTTAACTTTTGCAAAAGGTAAAATGTTTGCATCTAGGTTCTAATTTTTTTTTCTGGCATGCGGATGTCCACTTGTTCCAGCACCATTCACGGAAAAGACTTTCTTTCTCCTTCAATTTTTTGCTCCTGTATCAAAACTCAGCTGACTATACTTGTGTGAGTCTATTTCTGGGTTCCTTTTTATATTACATTGATCCATTTGCCTCTTCTCTCACCGATTCCACACTGTCTAGATTACTGTGGCAGTTAATTGTTTTTCATATCTTCTAATATCCTGTCTATATCCAAATTTCCTCAATTATCCAAAAAATCCCAGAAAAAAATGGTGTTTCAGAGATAGTTTATTTGTGAGAAAATTTTAAGAACCCAAGAACAAAAACTGACAATGAAGGACTGATTATCAAGTCCAAAACTTTCCTGAAAATTTCTCATTATCTACGACTGAGACCTAAAGATATAATAAATCCAATCTACCATAGAAAAAGATCTCAATGAAAGCAATTTACCACTCCAGAGATAATTTTTTAAAAAGCAACTCAGTTTGGGTGAAGGGAAGTCAAGACTTTTCTCTACTAATTTTGTGACTTATTGTCAATTAAATCTGAAATTCTACCTCATACCTTAAAGGTCTTGTCATCCCACATTACAAATTTATATGGAGAGTAGGAATTTATGTTCTTAACAAGATACCTTTTTTTAAAGTCATCACACCTCAAAATGCTTGGCACATAGTAAGTGCTCTAGAAGAATTATCTATGATGATAAGATAGGACAAGGTTTTTAGTTTAATGTGTATAAGAATCTTCTAGAGGGTCTGCATTAAACTTAGACAATCTAGGGCTCCCGTCACAGAGATTTTCAGACAGTTAAGTATGTATTGGTTGTCAGGAATATGCACTCGAATTAACACCTCAGGTATCCTGAGAGAGGTTGGTAAACCACCTTTAAACAAACAATAATATTGAGTTTTCTCTAAAAACACAAGAGATAGGGGCACCTGGGTGGCTCAGTCGGTTGAGCGTCCAACTTTGGCTCAGGTCATGATCTCACAGTTGGTGAGTTCGAACCCCACGTCAGGCTCTGTGCTGATGGCTTGGAGCCTGGAGCCTGCTTCGGATTCTGTGTCTCCCTCTCTCTCTGCCCTTCCCCCACTCATGCTCTGTCTCTCTCTGTCTCAAAGATGAATAAACATTAAAAAAAACATAAGAGATAATAATAAGAGACACTTGGTGTGTCAAAAATCAAAATGGATAGTATGAAAAAAGTAAGCCATCAGCTAAATAATAAGGAAATCAATGGAAAATCTTGAAGGTCTTTTATGTATAAAACTGTGGTATACTTAGGAAATGGGGAAGGGGACAAAAACATAAAATACAAAATCCAATGTGTGCCTGTGTGTGTGTATACAAACAAGAGGTGTGTGTAATACCTCTTCATATAGACTCTGCCACTCCGCAAGCATCCTAAGGCACAAACCTTTGACAATCTGAATAGCCATAACAGAGCAAAGGGGCAATGAAAAAACAATCATGTAAAAGATAAATTGTTATTCTTACAATCAACCGCACAAGGAGGAGGTTTTGAGACAGTTTTAAAGAAAATATGATCTGTCATCCTTTGAGTGTCATTTCCAATTGAAACTGAGAAGGAAGTTTTTGAAAAATAATCATCATAATAATGCAGGGCCTATACTCTTAACCTTCACTCAGAAGAGAATTACAAAGAAGCAGAAGAAAATGTATTCTTTAATGTTTCTCAAAATCAAGGATGAAATAGATTAATATTTGACGAAGCACATATAGGTGTGTGTACATATATATAATATAATTTTTTTTTATTTTTTATACTAGGAATTAACTTGAATGGTTTTGTAGAAAATGTACACTAACTCTTCAAATAGAATAAATATCTCTTCAAATAGAAGCCTCAAGGAAAGGACCCCAAACTAAATGATCGAAATGTGAAACTGTGGAGAGCTCTCCATTATTAACAGAAGAAGTGATTCAAATAAAAGCTAAATAAAAAAATATGTTTTTAAAAGCAGTATTATTTCCAAGCGTTACATAAAGTTTCTCCGCAGTCTCTCAGAAGCTGCTGGTTTCTGTTGAGCACTGTCGGTCTTTGCTCTAATTATCTCTGGCTTATATCCCTGGTACTGTCACCAAATCATTGAATGACCTTGGGACAGTTTCTTGCAAAACTTGGTTTTCTTTGTTTATGAAAGGAGGGTAGTAATCCTTGACACCCTCGTACTTCATGGAGGTATTTCAAAAATTAATGAGTCACGAAGGCTTTGAGCTGTTCTGATCAAAGGCATTGTATAACTACAAAGAATTGTTATTATTTACCAGTACTCCCTTTTTATTGTGTCACTAATGAGCATTGTGGTCAGCAATAACTTATTAGGTGGGGAAAAAGGAGGTAAAAGTTAAGAAGGCTGTTTCTCTCCATATTCAGATATAATTCTTGTTAATATTAATTGGTGTTATGCAGACATATTGAAAATGGCTTCCTGCAGTCTAACAGTTCCTATTGAGAAATCTTTGTAAATATACCTATCCTGGGTTTAGAGGGTTGCACATACTGGGAGTTTTTCTTGGATGTGTGCAAATTCTACAGAGAACTTACATTTCAACCAACTTGGTACAAAAGGCTTGGCATCAAAACTTCTAATTACGATTAAAAACAGAGAGGGAGGCAAACCGTAAGAGACTCTTAAATACAGAGAACAAAGTGGGGTTTGCTAGGGGGGAAGTTAAGTGGGGAGGATGGATTAATTGGGTGATGGACATTAAGGAGGGCACTTGTTGGCAACAGCACTGGGTGTCATATGTAAGAGATGAATCACTGGGTTCTACTCCTGAAGCCAAGATTACACTGCATATTATTTGAATTTAAATTTAAAAAAATTGAAGATTATTTTCTTATATATCCTATTTTTTCATTTTAATGATCCTTAATTCCTCTTTCTCTCTCACTCATACACACACACACACACACACACACACACACACACACACACTCAGTTCACTTCACTTTTCTTTGGAAATGAGGTAATCCAATTTTTCACTTAAAGAACCTAAGAGTCAAATAGTTAGTTTTGCTGGAAATTTTCAATCACAGAATATAAATGTTTTTCTGTTTCTTCTCAAACCATGTTTCACTGTTTACATTCTAACCCTTTAAACACAAAGTGAACAATTGAAATAGCAAAAAAATGATACATATTCAGCACCTGTTTGAAGAGATTTTATCCTTTCCAAATGGGTAGATGGAACAGAATCATTATGTTACAAATCAGACTTCAAAAGATTGAAGAAAATGTTATAAATATTAGCGAGAAAGTAGGCAATTTTATTTTACTTTGTCCCTCCTAAAAGCATATGTCAAAAATCTTTCTGGGAATATTTAGAAGCACTTTGGGTCTAAGGAATACAACTTCTCAGAGCCAGGGCAGTTCACCTGTCTCCCAGCAGCCTTCTTTCTCAGCCTGAGGCCTCTCTTCCATGCATAGCTCCATCCTAAAATAAACAAAGCACTCAGCCACTAGAAGCACTTCAGCTGAAACAAGTCCATTCCTCAGTACTCAGGGTAAATGAATTTTTCATGAGCTAAGATCTATGCAGAAAAGTTTTCATGAAAATCTCGTATTTTTTAAGGAAGAGTTCTATGGGATGAATTTTGTTCCAGCAAAATCCATCTGTTTAAACCTTAATCCCAATGTGACTGTAGTTGAGATGGGGCCTTTGGGAGATAATTAGATTTAGATGAGGTGGTAAGGGTAGAACCTTTGGGATGGGATTACTGCCCTTATATGGAAAGCCAAAGAGTTTGTTCGCTAGCTCGCTCTCGCGTGCTCTCTCTCTCTCTCCCCACTATGTGGAAGGCAATCATCTACAAGTCAAGGAGAGGAATCTCTCCAGAAACCAACCATTCTGGCACCCTGATCTCAGACTTGCAGCCTCCAGAACAGGTGGGGAAACAAAACATCTGATGCTTAAGCCACAAAGTCTGCGGCATTTTGTGATGGCAGCTAGAGTTAGTTGAAGGATATAAGGAACAGTAGCAATAGGCTGTAATGACTTTGTTTAGTCTTAACATATAAAAATTCTAATTGGATTCATAACCTTATAAAGATGTAAGTTAGGAGGTGAATGGTTCAGATGTGTCTGCAATTATTCCTTGATCCAATATGCTATGAATCCAATGCCCATTTGACAAATATCTAATTACCAGGCTGAACTCCAGGATGGGTGTTGGGTAGAAACACACACAAAAGGACACAGCTCCTAACTTCAAGGTGAGTAGAGCACGATAGCGATACGGCACTTACTCAGAGAATACAACATAAGATGCAAAGAAGGGTGAGAGATTGGCTCCCTAAAGATAATGGTAGTAGAATGTAACTGGCTACAGACTGTGGAGAAGAATTTTATTTTTAGTGTAGTATATGTTTGGGGAATGACAGTCCTTTTTTAAGGCGAAAGAAGGTATACAAGGTATGAATTCAACGGTCAGTAAGGTAAAGATAATGAGCCACTTTTTTAATGCTTTGTATTTTCAAATATAATGGAATGATTATTTTGTAATTTGTTCTTTCTTGGACATTATTTTACCAGCTTAACTGCAAGGAATGCAAGTCTTTAAGCTATTGTATACATGTCTCAATTTGTTTTTTTCTTGCTTTTATCAAGTACAAGATGAAAGTGTTATCACTCACTTCATAAAATATATAGGCCTATATTCCCTACAGAATAATATAAAGGCTATGAAAAGCACTTAATTGGACTAGAATGTCCCTTCCTCCAAAATAGCAGATAAATGACAGAACATTCTATGTTAAAAAGCCATATTCTTTGAATACTGTGAACCTGAACCGCCACCAAGAGCATAGTGTAATGGTTAAGATTGTCTAAGTTTGAACCTCGATTCAGCAACTCAGCTGCAAAACTGTAACTTGGGAAACTTGTTAGCCTCTCTGCATCTCATGCTGATCTTCTATAAAATGAAAATAATAATTTGTTCTTAAGGCAGTTGTGAGGTGAAATTACACAGTGTTTGGAACAGAACCAGTAGGTATCAGTGAATGTTCACTATTGTATTACTTAAGAGCTTTTTTTCTGATTTGGATGCCCTTTATTTCTTTTTCTTATCCAATTGCTGTGGCTAGGACTTCCAGTACTATGTTGCATAGACGTGGCAAGAGTGGGCATTTGCGTCTTGTTTCTGATCTTTGAGGATAAGCTTTCAGCTTTTCGCCTTGAGTGTGATGTTAGTTGTGGGCTCAGATGGTTTTTATTATGTTGATGCACATTTCTTTATACCTAGTTTGTTCAGATTTTTATGATAAGTGAAATAAGCCAGACTGAAAAGGACAAATACTGTATTGTATCCCTTATATGTGGAACCTAAAAAAAAAAATAAAATGATTGTCAAATACATAAAAACAGAATAGAATGGTAATAGCCAGGGCTGGGGAATATGAGAGGTGGGGAGATATTGATCTAAGGCACAAACTTTCAGCTGTAAGTGGAGTAAGTTCTAAAGATCTCAGGTACATCATCAGGACTACAGTTAATACTATATTGTGCATGTGAAGTTTGCTAAGACAGTAGATCTTAAGCACTCTCGCAAAAACAAAAGAGGTACACCAAATCATCGCATTATACACTTTAAATATATTACAATTTTATTTTTCAGTTATGCTTCCATAAACCTGTAAGACATAAAAATTATTTTTCTTTATTCTACGACACAAATACTTTCAAATATAATTGAGATGATAGGCATGAAAATACCAAATCCTAACTCTCCACATAATGACATTAGACTGTATTAGAGAAAATTAATATCAGAGAACATCTATACACTAATGATACACATGATAATTTAGCCCTATTAGTTATCTACGGCACTGACTCATGTATTCATTCATTCACTTAAAAATGAGAGTATACTTTATGTTTTCTACCAGGCTCTGTGCTTGGCATTGACGATTAAAAAAAAAAAAAAAAAAAAAAAAAAAAAAGGCCCTTTCTGAAAAGGAGCTTGTGGAATAAAGCAGAAGCGTCTTGACATATTTGTTGAAGTACTAGTTTGAGTGTTAAATATCATGTACGGGGCTCCTTTCCTTTGAAAACAATGTACTATTCTCATTTCTGTCTTATTCAGCACAAATTTTCACTTGCTGATATTGAATTGAAGGCTGGGTTTTTGAAAGAAATTTGGTTAGACAAGGAACTTTACGAGAGAATGGGGAGAGTTAGGCAAAGAAAAGAGTAGAATTATTAAATAATGTGTCAAACTGATGCTGTTTTGTGTTAAAAATATACATTAAAAATCATGTTTTGTGATTGCTTTTCATCAGTACCTTTGGTTCGGAAATGTTGATTTATTTTACTACAGGTTCAAGAGGCTATTTGGTCAAAACGCTAATTACAGCCACTTGAGCTTGCCTTGAACTTTGAGGAAGCTTGATTATTATTGGTGGTGGACTATATATTAATAAAAGATAAAGGGGAATGGTTAGAGATGTCAGGAACCACTGTACTACAATTTTAAATATGCAAGTTTAGACTAGGATCTAGAAGTTTAATAGAACATGACAATCTACCAAAGATTATTCAGCTCTCCTACTTTGTCTTTTCCTACATACATCTGGTTGTATTCACACATATAAACCTGAACCCCAAATCACAGTACTTTCTCCTTCCTCGACTCATTTCCATACAGCAGTGGAGTGACTTCCTGTTCTAGAACATGCCATAGTAGGCTCCTGGATTTTCCCAGGAGCACATCTGTCATACCCTATGGCTTTAGCTTCCTTGAATACTAAAAGAAATGTATCTACCATTCATCCGAAATAAAGAATTTTGCACTTTACATCTGTATACAATAACAGAACCTCAAACTCTCTGAGAGTTTAGAGATACTAAACTTTCAGTTCTAAGAAATTATGCCAATGGAGATGTTTTTTTGAAGAATGATCAGCCCACCCAATCTCTCGATATCTAAAACGCTGTCCTTAGACCATGTTTAACACCAGAGATAGATGCTTGAGATCATCCTATCTTGCCTGGCTGTAGAATTAGGTGCCTTAGTCACTCCTAGCTTTTTACGCTGTGTGCCCACACATTTCTTAATGATGTAAATTTCTTCAGTGACCCCAGGTGCCTAATTATCAGCTTTAATAGCTCCTACTATTGAAAGGAGGAAAGAAAAGATAGAGACAATTTTATGTTTTAATATGATCACAGCAAAAAAAAAAGTAGTATATAAAATAATTCTCAATGAAAAAAAGTAACAACTAATAACATTTCTTTTGCTTTGCACATCTCTTTTCACTTGGATGTGCTGATGGAATGTGAACTGACAGTAAGTAAATACACAATTGATTGTGACCGCATTAGATAAAGATTTTTCAGAGCAAAGATGACATCAATGGAATGTGGTTACTCATTCTAGATGGTAACCTGGTTCTCCTTCACTGCCGTCAGCTCTGGCAAGAATACCCCCATCTGAAACCTTTGGTTCAAAAGCGATGTTCAAAAACATATGTCAGGTAACTAATGAGGAATCAAAAAATAAATACCTACAATGGAGGCTAAAGAAGGAAAAAATGTGAGTGCCATAAATTGGAGGATAAATTTTTCTTATGTAGATTTAATCAAGTATTAAAACTGAAAAATATTCCATGAGTTCTTTAATTTGTGAAAGTATATTTCTGCTCTGTAGAGCCATCTTTCACATTTGTAGTAATACGGCCTTTTCCCTATTTCGGAAAAGACACTAAACGCGGCAGATGCTTAGAAACGATGGACCATGACATATCATGACTGTCTCCCTTGAATTAACATGTGGAAAACCACTACAGCTTTTTTTTTTTCACTATGAAATAATGTTGGTGCTTTTGTTCTGTTTATCTTTATAATTTTATTCATGATATCTTAATTCACATTTAATCTAATATTTAAGGAGTGATACATAAGCAACCGTATTGGTTCAGTAATAATGTAGAAGTTGAACTCACACAAATGTCCTTGGTGACTTTTAAAAATCCATTTTATCTCCAAAAAGTTTTCCATACTAACCACAGAGTTAAATACAGTCTGGCTTACAGAAAATATACTGGTTAATCTGCTAAAGTGTCTTATGAAATCCATCTTTTATTTATGGAGATTTCATTATGGATTTTACACTTCTACATTTTCACTCATATTTGGGAATGAGCAGTTCAGACTTGACTCTCACTCATATAGAATACTAGATTTGATTCGGGCCCATTGCCAAATGCAGTCAGTTATAAAGAATTTAGAAAAATAGGGGCACCTGGGTGGCTCAGTCAATTGAGCATCTGACTCTTGATTTCAGCTCAGGTCATGATGTCCTGTTTTGAGAGTTCCAGTCCCTTTTCAGGCTCTATGCTGACAGGGCAGAGCCTGCTTGAGACTCTCCCTTTCTCTCTTCCTCTCTCTCTCTCTCTCCCTCAAAATAAATAAATAAACTTAAAAAAAAGAATTCAGAAAAGTAGGGTTAGCTGCCAATACACACTGATAAGCTTTTTTTAAATGTATATTTATTTATTTTGAGAGAGAGAGGGCGCACAAGTCGGGGAAGGGCAGAGAGAGAGAGAGAGGGAGGAAAAATCCCAAGCAGGCTTTGTACTGCCAGCAGAGAGCCTGAAGCAGGTTCCATCCCAGGAACCTGAGATCATGACCTGAGCAGAAATCAAGAGTCCAACATGGGGTGCCTGGGTGGCTCAGTCGGGTAAGCATCTGACTTTGGCTCAGGTCATGATCTCATGGCTTGTGAGTTTGAGCCCCGTGTTGGGCTCTGTGCAGATGGCTCAGAGCCTGGAGCCTGCTTCAGATTCTGTGTCTCCCTTGCCCTCTGCCCCTCCCCTGCTCACACTCTGTCTCTCTGTCTCTCTTTCAAAAATAAGTATACATTAAGAAATTTAAAAAAGAAAAAAAGAAAAGTCAGATGCTTAACTGACTGAGCATGCAGGCACCTCACACACCAGTAGACTTTTTAGAGTGTTTCCCTGGAAGATATTTGGTTCAGCCTAACATGTTGTCCCACCACTACCCTAAACGCGGTATCTTATTTTGAAAATCAAGACAAAAACTCAAAATAATTTTCCTTATTATGGTATATTACATATAAATCATTTCTTAAAACCTCCAGAAAGCATCGTTTCTCAATTAATAAGTAAACATATGAATTATTAATAAAATTCAGAGGGAAACCTGTTAATCTGCAACTGATTACAAACAGGTATGTCACATACAGTAAATGATAAGAAGTGTCCAGGAAAACACTTTAAATACAAAATTATTTTATTTTTCATTCAATACTTATTCGAAAAACAATGTGTTGTTGCTTCTCTGAATTTCTTCTGTGATTAAATTTGTCAAAGTGATGCACCTAATTGATTGGTTTTATTTCTCATTGGATAATTCTCAGACCTAAGTCATTTCATGGTCTCTCCTGTAAGTTTCTAATGTCTAGGAGATATAAAATGTCAGTGCAAATATTTCTTAAGAGCTTTACCTGCTCAGGTAAATAAATTGCCCAGTGATAACAATTCAAGTAATATTTCAGCCTTTGCATGACCCTTGAAATAGAATTCTCTCAACTGACCCCAAGACTATACTGACTCTCAATTCCATGCCCCCTGCAATCCGCCACTGCTATTTTAGTTTCCTGGTATTCATCCTTATTTTTTTTTCTCCACGATGTCCATCAACCGTCAAGATCTATACATCTGTTGTGTTTCTGCATGGTATCTCTGTAACAGACAACTCCCAGCCCAGTCCCCATGACATTTTAGTCAAGGTCCTTTTCCTCTCTTCTTGTGATCTAGATTCGTTTGTCACCCCCAAATCCAGCACTGTGACAAGGCCATGTCATGGTGAGAGATAAAGCCGTTCACTCAGTTCCCATATAAATGAACAGGTGTAGATAAATCATCTAAGAAAGGACTCATCCAACAGCACCCACCCCAGCTGGGACCTTCTCTTATCTCCATTTAAACACCTTGATTTTGGGGGCACCTGGGTGGCTCAGTCAGTTAAGTGTCAGACTTTTGGTTTCAGGCTCAGGTCATGATCTCAAGCAAAGAGCCTGGTTGGGATTCTCTCGTTCTCCCTCTGTCTCTGCCCCACCCCGACTCGTGCTCTCTGTCTCTCTCAAAGTAAATAAATAAACTTAAAAAAAATTAAACACCTTGACTTTATAAGTATCAGTTCACCCTTGCAATAGCAATAAAAAGTAAGAATGGGTAACACTCTCAACAAATATACAACGTGAGTCATAAGAAAAGCATTAACTGTCAGGCACTTGGACATGTCTTACTGATCCTCACCACAACCACTAGACATTCAGGTTATTTTGTCCTATTTTACACAGAAGTTCAAGTTCACATAAATATCAGAGCCAAGGAAGAAAGCTAGGAGCTCTAATACCAAACTGAAGTTTTTTTCCTGCATAAAGTGTTCCGGGAACTTCTTAACACAGTGAAGGTAAGAACGCAAAGAGCGTTGGCCTGGGAAAAACTGCCATTTTTTTCTTTCCTGCCATTTAGTGAGAACCTCCACCATGCTGGATTATTTATGGATGAGTCAGCTCCTCCTGGTGATATGCACGTCCCTGGTGACATTTTTTCCTTTTTAGCTTGAATCAGCTAACCTTTCACACACACACACACACACACACACACACACACACACACCTGGAAGTACCCATGAGGAATATGGAATTCCTCTATTTTCATTCAAGATACATAAGGTGACTCCACAGAAGCAACGCTTCTCTCTTTGGTGGATCCTAGCACAATATGCTACAATATGCATAAATAGAAACACGTACAGAAAACAGAAAAGGTGTTTTCAAAGTCAGCACAACCATGGGCTAAAGATGCCCTGGTGGACCATGAGTCTCCACAGTTAAAATGTACAAGTTCCCTAAAAGGTGACTTCACAGATACCAGATGATTCACATGCCATGCAACACAGGTCCAAGTGCTTTCTTAATTTTATCCAAGTACGTTTATGCCGCTTTCAGATTTCATTACAGTTCATAATATGCTACATGTTAGCACATTTTTTTAAATTTTTTAACATTTTCATTTATTATTGACAGACAGAGAGAGACATAGCCTGAGCATGGGAGGGGCAGAGAGAGGGGGAGACACAGAATCTAAAGGAGGCTCCAGGCTCTGAGCTGTCAGCCCAGAGCTCAACAAAGGGCTCGAACTCACAAACTGCAAGATCATGACCTAAGCCAAAGTTGGACACTTAATCGATTGAGCCACCCAAGTGTCCCTACATGTTAGCACTCTTGACATAAAGTAAAACCGGATGAAGTAAAACTAAATTGTGTGAGGGCTGGGACTGATATTGAGAAACAGCATGAGTTCTGCACGATAAAATGGGTATGAAAAATGAGGGGAAAGATCTGGCCAAGTCATGAATCACATATTCTAAATAGGCATGTGTTGATAAAATCAAGAGACAATGGGTAGGATGGATATTTCAACTTGTTATTTTAAAAAGGATTATCTTGGAACACGTAGGTGGCTCAGTCGGTTGAGCATAAGACTTTGGCTCAGGTCATGATCTCACAGTTCATGAGTTTAAGCCCCACATAGGGTTTTCTGCTGTCAGCCTATTAGCATGAAGCCTGACTCTGATTCTCTGTCTCCTGCTCTCTGCTCCTCCCCACTTGTGCTTTCCCCAAAATAAATAAATATTTTTTTAAATGAGAGATTATTTTAACTTTTCTCGATATATATTTGAATGCTGACCTGTTCCAAAGAAGAACTTCCAAGCAGAATTGTATTTCTCTGAACATATCTTTCAGACACCTTGCTGCCCTCTTTGTGAGGTTCCGGCCTCTTTCTGGAACTCACTGTCTCTTCAGAATCCAAAATCTCTTCCTGGAGGCTCCCATCTATTTACACCAAGAAGAGCACATGAAACTTGACTTGCTCTTTACACACAGGAATCTAACCACGTGTTTTCTTCTAGGAGATGAAGCTTGGTTTTCTCTAATCTACAGTTTAGCAAATTATTTTCTGTTTAATGTACCAGGAAATCGCTAAAGCCCAGACCAAGTTTTAAGATTAAAACACAACCACAACGTCAACAACTTTGGTTCCTCCTCCTGTGACGTTCACAAAGTGAGTAAAGTACAAGCTCCGCATTCCAGCCTTTTTTCCCACTTACCAACCAGATCCTGAGGTGTAGATACCCTGCCTTTCTGGGTGTTACTATCACATGTTGTTTACAACAGCCTCTGCTTCTCGCTGTTTTGCCAAAACCAACTTGGGAGATGAATAGACGCAGGAGAAGCCAGAGCACTTGGGTCCATTTTTCTTTTCCTTTTTTTTTAATAATGTTTTTAATGTTTATTTATTTTGAGAGAGAGAGAGAGGCAGAGCACAGATGGAAGAGGGGCAGAGAGAGGGGGAGACACAGAGTCTGAAGCAGGCTCCAGGCTCTGAGCTATCAGCACATAACCCAACGTGGGGCTCTAACCCACAAACCACAAGATCATGACCTGAGCACTTAACCAACTGAGCCACCCAGGCACCCAGGGTTCATTTTTCAAGTTAGGATCCCTGAGTACAGTTCCCCAGGTTTGCAAACACAAAGAGACTTGATTTGGGTTGCCCTGTTTATTTGCATAGAAATGCCTGCATTTATATAAACAGTATGTATACGTTACTTCTCTATCATCTGAAAACAGTATCATCTACAAAATGCATCTATTCATCTAGCTAGATGGACACTGTAAATATAAAATAAGTATTTCTCTTCCAGGCTTGGGGAAAAAAAATGCCAGAAGATAAAATATGGGATTTTCCATGCCTTCCAAAGTTAGAATTTTAACGAAAATGTAGGCACTTACCAGAAGAAGAGAATGTAGAAGAAGAAGAGAAATGTAGGCACTTAACCAGAAGAAGAGAGCTTGGTTTCCAGCAGGACATAAGGGGGGGAATACTGAAGAGAGAGAGCATTGGGCCACAATGTCCAGAGTCCTGCTGGCCTTCCTTCTTTGCTCACTGATATACTGTATTACCTTGCACGAGTCTTTAAACTTTCTAGATCTCAATTGTATCCTCATGTCTAATATAGCTGATAAGGTGCCTGACTATTCACTCTGTAAGTTCCATAGACTTTTGTAAGTTCACAGATGATTTCGAAAGTCCATTAGGTGCTACCTATAAATGTGTACCTGGGTGAGTTCCAGGATCTAAGCTGCAAAGACTTGTCAGAATGGAAGGGACATAATAGTTATAAAAGTGCATTACCCGATGTCTAGCACACACACAAAGAAGATATTCAATATCTATTTGCTGACTCAGATATTAGACTAAAAATATAGAAATCTCACTACTTCAAACATAATCATTTGTGATGTTTAATTTTATGTGTCTGCTTAGCTGGGCTATGGCACCCAGTTATTTTTTCAAACTCCAGTCTAGATGTTGCCATCCAGGGTAAGTTTTAGATGTGATTAACATTGAAAACAGTAGACTTTAAGCAATGGAGATCACCCTTCATGAAGTGGATGGACCTCATCCAGTCATTTGAAAGCCCTAAAAGACTGGGGTTTCCCAAAAAGGAAGGAATTGTCTCAAGGCTGCAAGCTAGGAAATACAGCCTGAGTTCTTGGCCTGCTGGTCTGTGCCGTGAGGATTTCCATCTGAAGACAGCAACTTTATCTCTTACTTGAATCTCCAGCCGGCTGTCCTGTGAAATTATGACTCAAGACTTCAACTCTTGCCTGAATTTCATATCAACTCTCACCTGAATTTCTACCCTACCAGTGTATCCTAAGGATTTTAGACTTGCCAGCCCCCATAAATTTCTTTCTCTCTTTCTATTGGTTCTATTGAATTCTGCTTTCCCCAGGGAATCCTAACTAATCGATCATTGAAGTTAGGGTTTCTCAAAATGAGGGATCAAGCTGGCTTGAAAAATGAGTTTGGTTGGTTTATAAAGACAAAATGAAATAAAAATTACACAAACTGATAGTTAAAAAGCAGAGTGGAGATGTATCTAGGCAGAAACAGAATTTTTAGGGGATGCTATTCTGAAAATGGGGGATTTAAAAATGGGGTCTAATCTTTAGGATTTCCACGACATTTAAATAAATTAATATGTACCCTATTTAGAGTAGAATGGTACTTAGAACAGTGCCAGGCACCTGGTAATAACTCAGTAAATGTTTAGCTGATATTAATATTTTCATTATCATCAATTATCTTCATCATCGTTTCATCATCATCATCAATTATCAGTTATCATCAATTATCTTCATTATTCTCTGTATGTGCTTATGATGTCTGCCTATGTAATAACTAATAATTCGTTCCCCATAGCTACTTCATTGTGGCAAGTATGATATGTCCATTTGACAAAAGTGGCAAAGAAAGGCTAAGAAATTGGCCCAGGACGCACAGTAAATGGTGAAGATTAAACACAAATTCAATAGAAAAATAACATAAAATATAGAGGACTTAACCATAAGGTCCTGTCTCTTCACATGAATTTTAAGGAATTATTTAAATAAGAAAGACAAAATGATCATTTGAGAAGAACTAAGCACACATTGATTGGGAAAAAAATGTAATAGAATTTTTCCCCATGAATTTGAATACATGTGTATCCAACTTATACTTAATGCTTTGGTAAAAACTCCAGTGTGATTCTGGCATGAATTTATACGTGTTAACCTAAGAATTTAGATTTTAGTTTTTAAGGGATTACCTTTAAACTCCTAGATTAATACATATGAGAATGACTTACTTAAAGAGCCTAACATTCATAAATATGAACTCTCATGCTAAGATTGCAAACAATATACTACTGTCTTCTATCACCCAAAGCACTTATTTAAAAGCTGAAACACACTCTGTACAAAGAATGGCGGATAGCTTCATATTAGAGAATCCAAATACACTACAGGCCCATTTTAAGATCTTGCAATGGTAAGTAAATCATGTTTGCTCTTTAGGGTTATAAATTCTATGTAATTATAGAAAATTGGGCCATAATTACCTTTTCCCCCAACTTTAGCTATCTTTAAGTATTTGCAACCCTCAAAAGCACACATAGGTCACCAATCAATGGTTATATTTAGAAAACACCGATTAGCATTTGCAAGAAACCATCTTAATGAATTTACAACGAATGTTAATATAAAAGGTTGAAAATAAGTAGTCTCTTACCTTGGGCTTCTCCTTGTCCACTCTTCTCAAGCGACCTCATTAATCGATCATAGAGAATTTTATTATCAACTTGCAGGGGTGCTAAAAGAACATATTTATGATAACTTTCTCATCAGTTAATTTAATTACAAAAAGAAATTATTAATCATCACGGCTATTTAGTTATTTTGTAGGTCACAGACACAGACTCTACCCAATATGCTGCCTTGCTCTGAAAAAAACCAGAAAGCCTTTTGTAAATCAATGATAAATAGAACAATGACTTTTAAATGTATATCACAGGTTACTCACAATAGAATACTTCTTCTCCAATAAAAGTGATCTAATAGTCAATGGAATACGACATGTACTACATAAAAGTCATTTCAGAACAAGCCATTATGGTTTGTCAAATCATACAAAAGAATATATAAGCAAAATGAATGAGTGTTTTCCACCAACTACTCACTGTATTTCCTGTTTTTCACTTCATATATATAAGAAACAACAAACTTAGGTGGTGTTTGGTGGCCTTAGATTCCCTTATATATGCTAATGCAATATAATAGTAAATACAAACACTACTTAGTTCTTTTGTGAACTTAAAGTAACAAAATTATGTCAGTACAAAAAAAAACCAAACCAAAACAAAAAAAACCACAAAACCAACCAATCAAGTAAACAAAAAACACATAATCATAAAACACAGTTCTGGAAGAGGGTTTAAAGGATCATCCAGGTAGATTTGCTGCTGGAAAAAAATAAACATAAATGATGCCAATGTGAATGACCACCCCAGTCTTAGAATTAGAATATACACACATATATCAAATATGTTCTCCTTTCTATAGAAAGCAAGAGAACTAGCGAGACTGTGGTCACAATTTTACAGTGGTAGTTTTAGTACAGACCAAGTAGTCTTACTTATCTCCCTTTGCACTCCATGGGTGAGCCAACTCTGAAGATGGTCATTAATTCTGCAGCTCACAACTGAAACTACCACCAAGTGTTCTAGAAGAGCCTGCAGGGGTCTTCACTGTCCAAGTTAGAGCTCCTGAAAATTCTAGGTTTCCCCTTTCTATTCATGCCTATGATCTTTTGAATATACGTGTTGGAAAAAAAATCCAATGGAGCCCATACTCATGGACTTGGGATGACTAAACAGGAAGGCTTAGGTGACTGGAGCCAAATCAAATGGTTCAAAGTGCAACCTAAAAAGGTTTTTGAAGTTAGTAGCTTCTGCTCATGGAATCCTGCAGATGACTTCCTCAAGTATCAGTTGACCTGCAAGCATTCTTTTCCTGCCAAGAGCCAGCACAAACCTCCTCCCGCCCCAACACTTTGGGAAAATGGGGAAGGGCCATTCCCGGAAGCCATTTTGCAGAGTTTGCATTAGGGAAGTACGAACTTGTATTCCCGCATTGCCTGGATCTTTATAACTCTTAGTGGAACAGCTACAAAACTTATATATGGCTCATAAAAGAATCTTATTTGGAAGTTAACAATGAGCAATAGCAAACGCATAGATGGGGAAATATGTACAGATGTAACAAAAGTTTCAATATAAGGACTTGGTAGTCCTGACATACCAATGAGGGTCACGGAGAAGAATAAATGAACATACATTTGGATGTGAAAACAGGCAGACAAAAGGTAATGGGATCAATACAGAGATAACATCTTTAGAGAGAGGCAAACCTACGTCCAGATCCCAGCTCTGCCACTGACTAGCTCTGTAATCTGAGGCAGCTTCTTAGAGTCCTTGAGCTCTAATCTCCTTGCCCCAAAGACGAAATGGTTGTGAGGGTTAAGAAGACAACACACATAAAGCACCTTGCTTTATGCCTGGCATAAAGTAGGTACCCGGCAAAGGGTAGCCACCCCCCTTTACTTATTTCTTTGTAACTATTCTGTAATTATACGAAGTGTATAATTTTTCAATAGTTTAGATTCTGCAATTCTGAAATAATGTTTGTGTTTTCATTATGCGGTAATGAATTATAGACAGTTTTTGAGGTGTTGTATGAAAGGAACCTGAATAAGAAACCAACCAATAATTGCTAGAGAGGTTCTGGTTTCTTAGGTAGTCAGACCTGGTAGGGAAACCTCCTCAATGATGCCCTAGCAAGAGCCTGGAGAGTCAGATGGGTTACGTAAAACAGACATTGAAGGCAAGAGAAAGTCCCCTTCGAACTCAAATTCACTAATTTGAATCAATCTGCTTATTCTCTTCTCCAGAAATTTTCCTCAAAGGGAAAGGTGGAGTAAGCCAAGAGCAGAAATGTAACTCCTGAGGGGAAAGAGAACAGATGGAGCTAAAGATACGGGTCTGATTTCCCCTCCATGCTTTGCCAGATCTCTGTAATCATAAGAAAAATACTAAATCTTTCTAAGTTTGTTTCTTCATCTAAAAATGGAAATAATAACAGCTACTTTGGATGATTTTGCATTGGTTGGTCAGAGCTACTATATCCACCTTAAGACACCCCCTGACCACTCAGTAAGTAAAAATAACCAATGTTTATAGAAGGCATGCCGTGTTTTGGATACTATGCTTAGGACTATACATTCATTTACTCATTTATACATGAACTCAACAAATACTCCTCAAGTCAACTCATGCTCTATGCCATCTGCTGTAGTATGATTCAAAACTTCATCAGGTGGGGTGCCTGGGTAGCTCAGTCGGTTAAGTGTCCAATTTTGGTTTCAGCTCAGGTCACGATCTCACAGTTTCATGAGTTTGAGCCCCTTGTCCGGCTCTGTGCTGGCAGTGCAGAGACTGCTTGGGATTCTCTGCCTGCCTCTCTCTCTGCCCCTCCCCTCGTGCTATCTCTCTCTCTCTCAAAATAAAAAAAATAAACTTAAAAAAATTCATCAGTGAACAAGGTGAGCAGTATCTCTGCCCTCTTTGTGTTGAGGAGATGGTCTAACAGGGGAGAAACACATTTTATGGATAACCTCACTAAGAAACAGATTAGTGATCATTGCGTATGAGTATGATAAAGAAGGTATCCAGGGAAACATGACCTTGGTTAGTCAAGGGAAATGGACATTTAAGCCAAAACTTCAGGAAGAGAGTACAATGGCCAGTAAGGAGCGTGTCCTAGCACCTGTGAGCATTTGGTGTCCAGAAGAAGCTCCATTTCTATAAGAAACAAAAAGAAGTCCAGTGTGGCCAGAGCACGGTGAGCAAGTGGAGGGCACCTGAGATGAAAAAGGACAGCATATTGGTCTATACCCTGAAAGCAACAGGCGACAAGAAGAGAGCTTCAAAGAAGGAGTGGCAAGATGCTGTGTGGACAACAGAGTAAAGGAGAGAAGGAGTTGATGCGGACAAAAGCAGTCCAAAATATTCCAGGCAGGTGGTGGTGTTCACGCGACCCTGAGTAGGACCAGCAGAGATGCCTTGTGATTTCCATGTCAGCAAATAAATATTAGGCATTATATATGAGCCAAACATTATTCTGTAGTCTAAGGACATTTAAGGTGTAGTGGAAAAGAAAGCCGCTAAAGAAATAAGTATAGCAATAAATATGTAGCTAATAACCAGGATGCACGCCAAGGGAAAAAAGAGTGATAAGAGAAAGAGCAGCAGAATTAAAGTCTGGTGATCAGGGAGAACACATTTAGTATGTCAAATCCATGAGCCTCGATACTCTATGAGGTACTATTATGAATTAGTTATTATTAAATAAATTCAACATGTGATGGTTAACTTGATGTGTCAACTTGGGTAAGTTATGGTGCCCAGTTGACTGGTCAAACGTCAGTCTTGATATTGCTGTGACTGTATTTCTTAGATGTGATTGACATTTACATTAGTACCCTTTGAGTAAAGCAAATTACTCTACCTAAGGTGGGAGGGCCTCATCCAATCAGTTGAAGATGTAAGAGAAAATGCAGGTTTCCCAAAGGAGTGATTCTCCTCAACACCGCAAGACAGTTATTAGGGTTCCATTCCAGTCTGTTGCCCTGATGAATTCAGTCTCAAGACTGCATATCAATGCTTGCCTGAATTTCACATCGACTTTTACCAGTTGCCCTACAAATTTGTATTTGCCCTACAAATAGACTTGCCAGCCCCCACAATTACAGTGAACCAATTTCTGAAAATAAATCTCCTTTTCTTTTTGTCGCTTTTTTTCTCTCTCTCCCTCTCTCTCTCTGACTCTCTCTGTATGTGTATATATACACATGTATATTATATGTATTATGCAATATATAAAAACAGAAAGAAAGAGAGCCTGTGTTCTGTGTCTGTTTCTTCAGAGGACCCTGATACATAAGCTAATATTACCTACATCAGATCATATCCAAACTGTAAAATAATAAAATGTTGGGCCGCTATGGAGAAGATGCTACATAGGAGCACTGAGATCTGAAGTCATATTAAGTAAAGTGTAATTACCAAGAGCCAAGAACCAATTGTCCATTGTTTCTATAATCTTTGTTACATAAAAATTAACATTCCATCCTTCCAGGACTTATTGTTAAAAAAAACAAAATGGTGGTGGCATTGGTAGGTTAGTGACACTGAAAATGAGTCATAAATTCTATTAAAGGATGAAAGTTATCTAACCTATGTCCCTCTATATTTAAATTCCAGGAAGCACAAAGTAAGATAAGTGCTTAATTATAGCAATAACACTGTCCTCTATTTCTTATACGTTTACTTCTTCCTTCTCTAGGTGCCCCCAAATCCTTCTTTCATCTCTATTTGAACTTTGCTTTCACCATATACATTTACATTTCTATTATAAGCTGCCTCAAACTATTTTGGAAGTAAGTAGAGAGAGCAAATTATAAACACCTTTACAGCATCTACTGCAAGAATAAAGACGATTCTCAGCCATGAGACTGACGACATTCCAGAAAACGTCGACATCACTCTGAAGTGATTGTTCTCTGAAGGGCCCCAGAGGAACCCTGTGAAAGGACTTACATCACATCAGTGCAGAACTCAGTCTGCTTGGAAGGAAAGAGAAGAGGTTCTGGGTTGACAAATGGTGGGAAACAGAAAAGAACTGGCTACTGTCCGCACCATCTGTAGTCACGACAAAACCACGGTCAAGGGCGTTACACGGGGCTTCCGTTACAAGATAAGGTCCGTGTATGCTCACTTCCCCATCAATATTGTTATTCAGGAGAATGGTTCTCCTGTCGAAATCTGGAATTTCTTGGGTGAAAAATACGTCTGTTGGGTTTCAATGAGCCCAGGTGTTGCTTGTTCAATCTCTTAAGCCCAGAAAGATGAGTTAATTCTTGAAGGAAATGACATTGAACTTGGATCAAACTCAGCTGCTTTGACTCAGTAAGTTACAATTAAAAACAAGGATGTCAAAAAAGTTAGGCGTGTTATCTATGCTTCTGAGAAAGGAACAGTTCACCAGGGCTGATGAATAAAATCTAAGTCATCCGGCTACAGAAACAGCACGATGCCGGGTGACTTTTCGGACTTATCTGTGATATTTTAAAGATACGATAAAAGCTGTATTGACTTGGGGAAAAACTTATAAACCAACAAATATGACAACAAAGCTGAACGAGGGTGAAGATAGATAGGCAAACACACGAAATGCTGTGTGTTGCATTTTCACCTACGCTGGACCTCCTCAGGGCCCATCCCAGATGGCACTGCTGTTAGGTCCCCACGTGGTCTCCAGCGCTGTGCCATAGAGGATGTGGAAGGAGATTTTGTGTTTCTTGGCACAGTCTATTCCCCTAAATAAAATAACTGCACAGGATTGAATACCCAGCAAAAAGGAAAAGAAGCTACCATTAATTGCAGACTTAAAACCAGATGTAAAAGATGGCCGCTTGCTCAAAACTGTGGGACCCAAAGGAAAGCACAGGCATTGGACAGTCACTGCTGACTAAGGAAGAGCGACCCACAATATTTTATTCTATGCCACTTACTTGTCCGTGGTTAGGGCAATTTGTATCTTATTGAACATCTTATTACGTCAACTTTAGTCCTTACATTACAAAAATTCCCCCCAATGCACAATATATCGATATATTGTGACCTCTGAGGAATTAAAACAGACTTCAAAAAGAATCCAACCGATAATTCCTCTCCAGAATTCACTGGGATTACCTTTCATCCCCCAAGCGTACTGGACAAATAAAAGTTGTGCTTTTTTCCGTTTTCAATTTGCCTTGCTTCGGGCTCCTGGTAAAAACTATCCTGAGAGTTAGTCCTTGCCTTATCTTGTACACGTCTCTTTTGATGATATCCATGGATTCTGTATCGTCTCAATTAGGCATAGTTATTGAAAACTGTCTTTTCAAAAAATCTTTGCACCATGTTCGATCCTTTTTATCTGTGAGGATTTACACCACCACCACCACCTCCCCAAACCCCGTCCCTTCACTAAAAGTGCAGATTCAGTGACTGGTGCCCAATGGTGTTATCTTACAACTGCAACGAGTCTCAAGGTTATAGAAGAAATAGTATCACTGTGTCTTGTGGTTCAAAACTTAAGTGATGGTTCCATGCCTTCCAATGAAAGGAATTCAATAGTCACTGAGCAGGGAAGCTTCATAGGCTGGGTGAATTTTGCACTGTATAGAAGAATGCTCATTTTAAGCTCAAAGAGCAGAGATTGCATTTGTAAAGCGATGATGCCTCTCATATGCATAACACAGGCCTTATAATGACACCAAACTGCTTACGGCAGCGTCAAATGAAAGCAAATTCTTGCCGCTTCTATCTGACCAGCTGGCTGTCCTTGATCAAAAATTACCTTCGCTGCCCATCATGTTGTTAGTGGTTAAAACTTACCATTTAAATTGTAAGCTGCAAAATCTAAACGGAACTGCATGTGTGATCTTTGTCACCTCATTTTCATGAATGGAAAAGAATATTCTGACACAAAAATTACATACTTAATTCTAGCTCACCCTCTCTGCTGACCTCCATCCCACACTGCCTTGGGTTTATTTCCTCATCCATCAGTGGGTCAAAGTAATTTCTGCTGTATTCATTTCCTGTGGAAAGTACATGAAGTAAGGGTCAGTGATTATTAGAAGCACATGAACCAAATGTTAATTTTGAAATCGACACCAGCACAGAAGGGCCATTTTAGCTACTTTATAAGCTTAATTTTTGTACAAGTCCTTCCAGGCCTCCCTTTTTTGTAATTATCATCTTGCAAAAGGTCAGAAAAGGTAATTCAAGAAACAAGTTCATGCTATCTTTCGGTTGCTAAAAAATTAATGAGAAAATTATCAAATGTAGACTTTAGAATAATAGTATAAAAAACTTTAGCAAAATTATGTTTAGGATATACTCAAGAAATGGACATGGTTGGATTCCAGTGATGTTTCGAGTTCACTGATCATTCTATTTGTCCGCTTGTATATCATTCCCAAAGTAAACAGTGTTGTGTCCAGAATTCTGTCATCGACTTACTAGTACCTTCATTATGAGAAATTGTAGGAAATTTCCACATTGACAGTTAAAAAAAAAAGAGAAAGAGGAAATAGAGAGAGAGATTAAAAGAAGGAAGAAAGAAGGAAAGAAGGAAGGAAGGAAGGAGGAAGGAGACAGAAAAAAAAAAGAATGAGAGAGGTCTTTTTTGTTCTGTCAACTTAAGTTACATGAAGGCAAGGTACAAATGATTCAGTCAGAAATTTTGTTCAACACACATCAACACTCTCAACAAACAAACCAAAAACTCTCACTTTATGTTTTCCACTTACCTTTGTCCTTATCTTGATAATCCAACTATAACATCGAATATGACTTTGTAACAGAGAAAAGGGTCTGTTATCAATTTTCCAAATCTAGTTTCATACTTCCTGCAGACTGAAATGTATATGTCTGTTGCTCGTAATTTGCATTCAGTAAAATATAACCTACCCTGACGATAATTCAAGTTGCCTCCAACACTGTCAAAGAAATAAAGCATCATAGGCTGAAAACAACAGTAATTTTGAAAGTACTGTTCACGGGAAAGGGTTAACATATACCAGGCATCCTGCCATACTCCATGGTATATTTGATTTAGGATCAAAAATAATCCAACCAGCAGCTCCTTTGCCAAGACTAAATGGAATTTTGATATGAACTGAGGTTTAATTTATATTTCTGGACTGGCACATTTTCGCTGTCAGTCTCTGTTCTATCAACGTAGTAAGTACAAGAACTGAAAATCTGCTTTTCCTCGAGGTCTCAATAAAGAAAAAAAAAAATAAATGAGTTTCATTTTTGTTACTTTATCTGTCAACAACTACTAGGCTGGTATGAATCTTGGCAGTATGTAATCAAAGTCTTGTGTACTGCAATAACACAGCCATTCTCCCTCACTCCCTGTGATTGTTTTTGGTTTTTTTCCCCCTCTACCAGAAAGCACTGTGGTACCCTAAGCACAGTCTTCCATATGCTAGCAAAATAACGCCTACATGAAAGCGGAAGTGGCGGTGTATTTCTTACTATTAGTGTGTAGCCACAGCCGTCAACAATTGGTACCCAGATCCTGCCATCTCCCCCCATCCAGTACGAAACTCAATTCTTGGTCTCCTTTATTGACTTAGTAAATAATACCAAGTGAATCAAGAACTTGGAGAAAGAAACAGGGTTAAGTCGTTTATAACCAAAAGTCTGGAGAAGTGGATTTGGTTTGTAACCAAACGTGCTAGCCAAGTTTACTTGGTTTGTAACCGTTTTCAATCCCTGCTGTCAGTAGAGAAATGACGGTCCCCCCAAGCTGTGCAAGCGCGCCGGCGCATTGGGAGCTCTGGGACTCTCCAGCGGCCGAGTCTCCCCTCAGGGCTGGGTGCCTCCGCACGCTCTTGGGAGGTGGGCCTCTCTAAGTTCCACGTATGGTTTCGACATCTATGCAAATCGTTCGTCCCACACTCGGTCTGGGCAGAGGCACATATGTAAGTTATAAATGCCACGCCTGGAGTGATTTATGTTGTGCCTCGCGTTCTGGGAAAGGACACATAGCATTTTACAGGTAAACGCTAAGAAGGAATCTTTACGGAGAGACAGGCAATCCACGGGTTCCTTTTAAGTATCCCCAAATTTTATCTTATCTTTTATATTATATTATATTATATTAATTTTATATAATGCATATATTTTATATAATTCATATCTTTAAATAATTCTTATATCTTTATATAATCCATGTATTTTATATAATTCATATATATTTATGTAGTTCATATAGTGTATAAAATTTATATATCATTACGTAGTTCATATAATATAATTCATATATATTTTATTTTTAATATATTTCATAACTTCATATATTTTATGTAATTCATATATTTTATTATATAAAATATATATATAAAATATATATTATATATATATAAAATATATATTATATATCTTATTATTATATGTAATTCATATACCTGTATATAATTCAGTATATATTCAGTATATTCCTGTATATATATAATATATATAAAAATATAAAATATATATTATATATATTATTATTATATGTAATTCATATACCTGTATATAATTCATATTTTATATATTGGTATGCCTTCATATAATTCATATATTTATATAATTCTTATATTTTTATATTTCATATATCTTATATAATTCATATATCTTAATATATTTCATGTATTTTATATATTTTACATAATTCATATATTTTGTATATTTGATATGCTTATATTAATATATTTTATATAGTTCATGTATCTTAATTCAAATGTATAGTTCATGTATCTTATTCATATAATTCATATCTTAATTCATATTCTTAATTTATAAAATTCATATATTTTTATATTATTCATATATGTTGTATAATTAATATATTTTTACAATTTGTGTATTTTCCACTATCTTTTACATTATGTTGTACATTGTTTCACTTATATAACATATATTATACATGACCTATAATATTATACTTGTTTAGTGTCTGTCTTCCCCACACGAAATAAAACCTCTAAAACTTAAAAATCATGATTTCAGACTAACCCAAATAAAATTGCCCCATGAAGGCAGTGACATTATCTCCTTGTTTACTGCAGCCCCCTCGGTGTCTAGAAGCGTGCCTGGCACACAGAGGTACTCATGATATCTGAATTCATTTGTTAAATCAACCCTTCTTGTATCTGAATTCATTTGTTATATCAACCCTTCTTGGACACCTACTGCAAATTCTTCCCTTGTCGAGATGTTCTATCTTGATTCAATGAACGAGTTTTTTCCCACTCTTTATTTGTCTCTTCCTTTCTATTTCCCCATCCCCTCTATCTTTTCCTTCAAAATCCCCTTTCCCTTTGCTTTTTAAATGAGCACTTTCTAGGAACCAAACATTATGTGTGGATTTCAATGACAAACGAACAAAGTGCCGTGGCCTCTACTTTCAAAGCAACTTCGTCTCAGGATGCTCAGAGAACAAGGAAGGGACACTAGGCAGTCTGGTGAGATTTAATACTGTGGTAAGGGATGGAGTTCTGTTTGAGCGCATAGCAGGAACATCTAACCCATAACACTGGGGACTTCAGAAAAGAGTCCCAGAGAAACTGCTATCTGAAGTTAAGTTTTGAAATGTGGTTGGGAATTAGCCAAGTCAAAACCACAGGAGAAAGGAGTTTTTCACAGAAGGAGAAGCACGGTCAAAGGAGAAAAGATACAAAGAGCGTAAGGACTTGAGAAGCATGTTTTGTTAGCAGATGCTGTTCAATTCGGCTCAGCCTCCTGATGTTACAATATAGTAAAGTAAGTAGTAGCCTCCAACTTCCTCACTAGTCCCAGAATGGAGTTTAACTCATGTATTTGTTCAACTGATTATTAAGTTTTTGCACAGTACCACTTTATGCTGCTGCGATGTTTCCTCTCTATTCATTCGACCAGTATTTATTGAGTGCTTTTTATGTAAATATGTCCGTAAAATAAAATGCTCAAGTATCCTGCCCCTCCCAGAGCTTACATTCTGGGAGTAGAAGAAGAAAGGCAGACAAATATGTATATTTTATAGTTTTTTGATGGTGATAAATGTCATAGGAAAAAATGAAAGCCAGCTAAGGATGATGACACAACTCAAGGACAAATAAGGGTCACCTGTTTGCATATACTTTTGTTTCAAACTGAGAATTATACTCAAGACTAAATCACTATATTCTCAAGACTATGGAGACAGCGAAGCCATAGTGCAATACTTACAACTTATTATTTATAACTTATGATTTTGCCAAGTTCTTGCTATAACATAAATCAGCCTAGGAGTCAGATAAGAACCTGCTCTTAAATGTCAAAACAATTCCTCCTCTTTATAGGTATATCTTGCCCTGATAAACTGATAACCTAAATACAGTAGGCTAAATACGGTAGTCTAAGACAGTAAAGCCCATGAAATCTATGATATATTTGGAAACAACAGACTTCATCCTAACACTACTAGCTCCTTTGCTCAAGTTTCATTGGATAGTGTGAGGATTTAATAAAGAGGATTTAAATAAAGTCGGAATAGGGTGTAAATTACCAGAAGGTAGATTTCTGAAAGTGCCCTAATCATTCAGAATATGCTGTTGGATATATCTAAACTCATCTCATGGGAAAATTAATAGACCCACTGAGAAATCCAAAGTAGGGCATTTAGCAACATACACACAACAGATTCTAATTTGGCTGATGTTTAACTGTTTGTTACATTCAGGTGAAAAATCTGACAATCGCGCATGTAAATATATATATTAAAGGCTGGCTCTGCATTGAAGCAATTGGGTGTGACACATGAATTAATAAATCAGTACACTGGTCTTATAGGTGCTCTCGGTACTCTATTTTTGTTTCCAACTTCCTAGAATTAGCCGTTCAATGTTTAGAATCAGCCTCAGTTGATTCATTTCTTGTGCTATTTTTTACTGAACTGGGGGAGGAAAACACATGTACTTGCCTCTGCCCTTCCACACATATCAGGTTTTCCTATCATTTAACTCGGAGCAGCACAGAATGTAATCAGGGCTTTTACTTAAATTACAGTGTACATGAACTTTGGTCAGGAAATCCTCCAGTGTGCACCCAAGCAGTTCCTTGGGGGCTGTAAGAGCGAGAACGAAATTGCCCACCAGAGGAAGTTTAGTGTGAATCATGGAAGTGTCTTGGCTCAACGAGGCAATCACTTCCTTTCAAATCAGCTACATTAGCTCCAGAGGAAGCAAATCTGAATGCATCTATCTGTTCCTTGGGAGGTTTTTATCGAGTCCATTCTTGTCCTCTTCCTGTGAATCCACCTGCTTCAGCTCAGCCTTTTATCACCAACCATCTGTAATATACTATCAGGGAACTAAAACCACAAGGACTGCATGTAAACTAAATCACTAACTAGTTTGCATTCTATGATTAGAGCCATGCACCAAAATTTCACAAACTAGGATATTCTCCTGAATATTATTCCTTTCAAAGGCATGAAGGCTACGTAAGTATAACGAAATTGGATTCCTCTGCACATTATGAATAAATTTGGAAAGACTTCCTATTTTCCCCTCTTTGAAAATCCAATATGAAGAACTCAAGTTTACGTGTCCACAAGACCAGACGGTTTACATATACATATGTGGAAATCAGGGGCTGTAATAGAATATAGAAAGTGAAAACTATGTCAAGCTCAAACATTTTCTACCACACTAAATCAGTCCAAATACTGCTTTATTAAGGTTGATTTGCAAACACGTTTTAATATATACATATGTATTTTATATTTTTATATTTTATGTAATATATAAATTAACATATATATATATTTTTTAATAGGCGTCATGCCCAGCACAGAGCCCAACGCAGGCGTGAGATCAATGCCTGAGCTGAGATCAGGAGTCAGATGCTTAACCAACAAAGCCACACAGGCACCCCCAAACATACTTTACATTTAAATTAAAGGCAACTAAAGATACAAAAATACTCCTTACTATGATAAAGTATAGTATTATACTAAATACTTAAATAGAACAACAAAGCCCAAATAAACATCCAAAAATAAAAGTTATTGACAAGAACTCAAAGTATAGCTCAGGGGTTCACTATTAATATTATTATTCAGCATTCTTTTAGAAAACTTGACCATAGCAGTTAGAACAAAAATAAGGGTGTGGATGAGCTAAAATTATTGAAAATTGTTATATTTTGTATAATTATTGTTTCAAGATGCTATGCTTCCCCACCATGAAAACATAAGAGATTTAACCAAAAAAATTTTAGAACAAAGATATGATTGGCATAATAGCTTGAAAATAACCAGATAATCATTAAGAAATATTAACTTTTCTGAATACCAACGATAGCCACTTAGAAGACGTAATGAATATAGAAAAGCAACACCCAGGGCACCTGGGTGGCTCAGTTGGTTAAGCGTCCAACTTCGGCTCAGGTCATGACCTCATGGTTTGTGGGTTCGAGCCCCGCATCAATAGTCAGCCTGGAGCCTAAAGCCTACTTCAGATTCTGTGTCTCCTTCTCTGTGCCCCTCCTCCCTTCATGCTCTGTTTCTCTCTCGCTCTCAAAAAATGAATAAACATTAAAAAAAATTTTAAGTGAAAAACAACACCCATAAAGATCTCCAGATGGCTCTCAAAAAATTAAATTATTTATACTAGATTTTTCATAGGAATCCATTGATGGTCATAAAAGAGTATTTACTCAGAAATTCAAACTGAAAGCACGGATTTCTTTAATGACAGGGTTAAAAACAGCAAATTGGTACCAGTTCCTTTTTCATCGTTATAGAAAGAGTTACTTGTGACAATTACTTGACTGCTAACACTGTATTCCAGAGCAGGGGTCCTGCTGGACAAATTCGCTTTCTGAACTGCTTATTCTCGCTTCCTTTCCAAATCTCGTGGGTATTTGAGATATCAGTGATTTGAAATCTAAATAGGGTAATAGTAGAAGTTTGCTAACAAGTACTAATTAATTGAGCCATATTCTTTCTTCCCCTAAGGCCCTCCCTCATGGTGGTTTGTGAGGCATCTTAACTTTCAAACCACCATCGTGCAGCGAGTGCATCATTGCTGAAGGGCTTTCTCCCTCAGCACCTCAAGGCATTAATGGATCGCTGCTCCCCTGGACCTCAAATCCGCAGTGGTAAAGCCCTGTCCCTAAGTAGCTAACTCCTAAACAGGAAGGTCTCTCCATTATTTAAGTAATGGCAATAATTCAAAGGTGAAGTATAAATACACTACTTTTTTACACACATGTTTCAGAGTCCTTCCAAATATATCAAGGTAGATATCCTTTTTTTTTTTTCCCTAATGTGAAGTCTGGCAACATGATTCTGCATGTAAATAAATTGATGTAAGTAGCATGCAATATTGCCTTTTGAATTAGGATTACCTAAAATTAAACATCAATCACCCTCTAATCTTTTATTTATTTTTAGGGAGAGAGAAAGCGAGCAGGGGAGAGGGGCAGAGGCAGAGAGAGAATCCCAAGCAGGCTTACATTGTCAGTGCAGAGTTTGACACAGGGCTCGATCCCATGACCCTGGGATCATGATCTGAGCCTGAGTGGGATGCTCAACCCACTGAGCCACCCAGGAGTCCCACCCTAATCTTTTTTATTGTTCTATCATTCATTTAACAATATGTCCTCCTCATGGATCTAAGGTTACTTGTATTTATCCACTATATTTAAGGCTTCATTTAGGTAGTAACGTTTTTTTTTTTAAATATTTTTTCAGTGTTTATTTATTTCTGAGAGACAGACAGAGAGAATGTGAGCGGGCAAGAGGCAAAGAGAGAGGAAGACACAGAATCTGAAGCAGGCTCCAGGCTCTGAGCTGTCAGCACAGACCCCATGCGGGGCTTGAACTCACAAACTGTGAGATCATGACCTGAGCCAAAGTCAGACGCTTGCCCGACTGAGCCACCCAGGCGCCCCAAGTAGTAATGTTTTCATCACAGTGCAGCACACGTCAATATGGAAGCAATCAATATCATGGATTATTAGATTTAGCTTAAACAATCTTAATTAATAATCCTTTCTCTTAAAAATCTGGTAATTTATAGACGACTACACTTTATCTCATAAAGCAAAGGGCTCAGGACTTCCCCTGGGTTTTTTTAAATAAGGTTTTTGGTCCATTAATCTGACAAAGACTAAGGAAAATCATATTTTCTGTTAAATTCTCTTAATAGAAAACAAAAGCGATGTGAAAGAAACTCTGGGTGGAGTTATTTGGAGACTAAGGACTAATTTATATTTAAAAGCATAAAATACTAAGGACACGAAAAACTTTTCTAACAAAATTGTTCTTAAAATGGAAATGTAACTATCGAACTCCAGTCAACATCCTGACTGCAAAGCTTGAAAATTATATGAAACTGCATTGACAGAGCATAATTTGTTATTCCGATACAAAAATACGTCCTCTAAAATTTCACCAACTATTTCAGAGGATGCGGGTAAACAATTCAGTAACATGTCCATCTGCTAAGACACTGATCACATCGCTAATGTAGCAGAAACCATTGTTCTGTCAATTCTTTTACTTTGCAGCTGTTTATACTAGGAAAATACTTGGACTTGTATAGTATCAGCTTCATGATTTCCAGTCTAGCATTTCCATGATTCTAAGATTCTTAACCATACTTTTCGCCCTCATCTACAGTCGTGTGCTCTCATTTTTATGTTAAAGCTATCTAAATTTCACCGGCATATCAATAGATCAGTGGTTGAAATGGGTCAGTCCGTGTCTCACCCATGAACTGGAGTAACAATGCAACATCTCTCAATGTTAAAATCATTTTTGCAAGAATTTTTATTCCCACCAACTATGTATGACTGATTTTATAAAATATCATTTTACAAACACAGTCATCCATTGGGGTTTTCGCTGACATCAACTTGAAGGGAACATAGAAAATAATTGTGCTGAATGGTTGGTAAAAAGTGTTACCAACGGTTTCAATTTTAGCATTAACAGAAACAGGAAAAGATAACACAAATAGATGTTCTCCTGATTTCCTGGGCAAATCTGTCTGATTAACTGTAAGCAGGCAGCTCTTTCTGAGAAGACAATAAATTAAACTTTTCTTATTCTATTGAAATTCTCAAAACTCAAATATCTGATGAAAATGCTCTTTCCCAAGCTGAACATTGTTCTAGAACTCTTACTCCATTAAAAATAAATAAATAAATAAATAAATAAAGAAATAAGAAAGTGATTTGTGTTGATTTGTATAAACTGACCAAATATTTTATCTTTCGTATAACTCCATAAAATAGTTCTTTATTTCAGAAGGAAGGATACATTCCTGAGTGTTTATTTTTAGCTTTTGGAGTCAATGAAAGAGATTCAAATCACTTAGAGCCAAATGGGGTCTACAGACACAAAGCCAGATTTATTCAATAAACTTAAAGCAAATGATTTTCCTGTATATCTCCTTTATCTTAATAACAGTTGAAATGTCTCAAAGCAAAAAAGATATGTATTTTTAAATGTATAAATTTCATATAACCCTTGTCTCCCATCTTCAGGGAAAAATGACCATAAGTGAGAGCGTTGTAAACAGTTTTATATAGGATGACTTCCACAATAACCTAGGCTGTGTGCACTATGGGGAAAAACAATTCTCATCACGTATTTGCTCAGACAATTTGAATTATGCACTTAACACATGTACTATAAGTTATTTTTGTTACAAATTTTTGTGCAGGTGTATTTTTAATGACTACACCAATCTGAAATTAGATTTGGGGTCACATTTATAACTTTAGTCCATGATTTCTTTAGCTCAGGCACAACTATTATGAATCTCCTACCCTTATTTCAAATTACCCCTCATTTCTTCTCGAAGAATCTAAGGCCTTAGATCATATACGCTCAAACTAATTTCCCTCAGCGTCTTTAGAACATCTGTCATTTTCTTTCTCTACTGTTCAGCCTTCTGTCACCCTGCTGCCTATGTAAATGTTTTTATGCTAACAGAGGTGTTTTCCAAACCATACTTATCATGAAATCAATGGTGGCACCTCCATTCTATGAAGCCACAGGAAAGCCACTGGTTGTCAATTCCAGAGATGCTGCTGAGGCCACCTCCAGTGAGCACTGTTGCCTCCAATACTAATATTTGCTGGTACCCATTATAGGCCATGGCATCTTCTCCCCAACATCTTCTCTTGTTCTGATTAAGCCTCGGACTCATGCCTCTATTCATCCCATGAGCAATCGGCAATGTCAAGTGAAGGGATATACATCATCTTTGCCCACATGGTATTCCTCCATATTACCCAAGTTAGCTGGTAGAACCACTAAGGCTCCCCAACAACTGACAGAGATCTCAGTTTTTATTCCAAGACCCTTTCCCCAAAAACCAGGAATAAATGCCTGGGGATTAGACCGTGGGACAATATGATTGGCAAACACTGTACTTTGATCAAAATTACCCTTCCTCTCTGGTCCTGAGCTATTAGCATGACATCAAACTTGTGTGCCTGACTGTCTCTTTCCTTGGAATGAGCCCTTTCCTAGGGGTCATCTTACTTTTCTCTAAGATGGAAATGCAATAAATGAGCCAGTCAAATGGCAGCTAAAAAGAGCTTAGCAAAGTTTGAATTTAATATGGAATTTCACTGATATAGCATAACTCCTTAATCTGATGGCTCAAAAGTGTTTTTTAAATTTCTACCCAATATTTAAAGGAAACTAGGTTTTTAAAAAATGTGATTTCTGTCTAACTGCTAAGATATTGACTACATCACTGATATATCAGAAAACCTAAACTTCTGTATTAGTTTTGTCACTAAAAAGCCATATTAATTTTGGGCTCCTTTAAACGAGAAATCCTCAGACATGCACTGAGTCCTAGACTGAACATTTTTGAATCAGCTAAACTGGGATTCCACTTATACACACACACACACACACACACACACACACACACACACACACACTGAGTGGTTCTCTGCCACTCTCCCTCTTCAAGTGCTATTTTTAGGGGGTTAAGGGGCAGAGAGAGAGGGAGAGAGAGAATCGGAAGCAGTCTCCACAATGTCAGCACAGAGCCCAACGTGGGGCTCGATCCCACTACCCCGAGATCATGACCTGAGTCAAAATCAAGAGCCGGACGCTTAACCGACTGAGCCACCCAGGTGCCCCGTTTTCAAGTACTATAATTCTGAATTTCCCTGTCTCAGAAGACTAATCATCATCAGGTCAGTGCAAGCTGGTAATGGGCAAAGAGGATAAGTTGGGATTGGAAAAGCAGTCTATACACACAAAACCCAAGTTCTCGGCAAGATGGAGCAGAGGACATATGGCCAATAATAATCCCATATGTGCTTACTTATGCTTTTTTGTTAAGCTTATAAAAGGTAGGAAATATACTGATATCTACTTATAGGATGATAATTTATGCTCTTTGTGTTAATTCTGTGGGGGAAATATCTAATTATCCTCTTGCCTAAGTAATCACATTGGTAGAGGATATAAAATTTTCTTTTTTCTTAAATATTAACCAGAAACATCGTGTTCTATAATATCTCAAGTTTCTAAAATTACGTATTTCTTCTTTGTTCACAGACCATAAAATTGCACATTTCATTTGCAATTGAATCCTTTTTATGAGGGTCTCCTGAAAGCAGGCCAACAGGGTAGGTTTGAGGAGAGATGTAGCAAATGATTTGTTTCCTTCTTTTTTAATTTTTAAACTTTTTTATTCATTTATTTTTGAGAGAGACAGAGACAGCATGATCAGGGGAGGGGCAGAGAGAGAGGAGAAAGATAATCCCGAGCAGGCACCCTGCTGTCAGAGCAGAGCCCAACGCAGGGCTTGAACTCATGAAACCTTAAGATCACGATCTGAGCTGAAACTGAGAGTCAGAAGCTTAACAAACTGGGCCACCCAGGTGCGCTGCAAATAATTTTTTTTCTCAGTGTTGACTATGTTCCAGAAAAGAGATAATAGAACCCCTACCTGTATAATGTCTGGCTGGTTTTGTCAGGATGATAATAAATCATTTCTGGATTTTCCATCTAAAGTTTCTTCTTTTGTTCCTTCCACTCTGCTTTATCTACCTTTGAGTTATAAAATTTTTTCTGTGTCTCCATTTTCCAGAACCAGGCCAACTAACTATGTAACTCATGACAATTACTACCTTCCGTGCCTATTCTCATCTCCCAGATATGGGAATAATGGTGGCAGTTCTCAACCCCAGCTGTCCATCAAAATGCCTTGTAGAAAATTTGTAATATAGATCTGCTCAAGAAGCATCCTGAATGTTATGACTGCCAAGAATCCCTCACTCCTAGATAATTCTGATACATACCCAGGGTTGAGAAACACTAACACAGGAACATAATTTCTAAATGTAGGAATATTTAAAAGTGATAAAGCAATATATGTTTACCTAAGCAATTATACTTTCCTCATGGAAACTCCTACATACAAAACCAACATCAAGGAAGTTGGCCTTTGGAGTAGGCCTTCTTTAAAATCATGGAGAAGTTACTATTTCCTGGTACACAGAAGAACTCACTCAGCCTATGTCCCAGAATACCCTTTGTATTCAGACTTTATAGATATATATATATATATATATATATATATATATATATATATCATAGGACTGATGTTAGAAATAACAAGTCCAATTGAGACCACATCGGGAATACTATTTTGTGGGTCAATATTGGTTAAGCAGCATTTGGGGGTTGGGACATTATAGTTCTCTAAGAGTTCTTGAAATTCTACCATACATATTTGCACAACTAAACTTCCAGGTATAGTTAGCTACAATCACATTGCTTAGTACTAGGCACCAGTCACATACTGATATAAGGCTATACTTATATGCAGTACTTGAAATAAGGCTAGCCCATATTAGAATTTGTTGTCAATGTAAGACACACACAGATTTTAAAGACTTCATACCAAAAAAAAAGCGAAATATCTTTAAATTTTTACATTGATTTTAACTTGAAATAATATTTTTAGATATTGTTTTAAATAAAATGTATTATCAAAATTAGTTCGCTAGTTTCTTTTTAATTTATTTTTTTATTTTTTTAATGTTTATTTATTTTTGAGAGAGAGAGACAGACCATGAGAGGGGGAGGGGCAGAGAGAGAGGGAGACACAGAATTTGAAGCAGGCTCCAGGCTCTGAGCTGTCAGCACAGAGCCCGATGTGGGGCTTGAACTCTTGGACCACGAGATCATGACCTGAGCCGAAGTAGGACACCGAACTGGTTGCCCCACCCAGGCGCCCCTCTTTTTAATTCTGTTAATGTCAGCTGTTAGAAAATGTAAAGTTGTGTATGTGCCTCACATTGTATTTCTGTTGTCTAACACTTACCTATAATTACGTCCACCGAAACACTTATCACAAATGTCATCCTTTTCAAAGGCCTCATCCTATCCTCTCTCACCAACACCTGCTCTACCATAAATGTAATTATTCTCCATGACTCGCCTTATTCAGCTTCTAACTGCCAAGCCATCAGGTTGGCACTCCACCTCTGAATATTCATCAAAAAACTTAAAATTCAAGGTTTCCACATAGGCTTCTCGTCTTCTGGGATCACAGAGAGTAAGAATTCCTACTGAAAAACCCTGAACACCTCTATTGAATATAAATTTGTAAAAGAAAAAAAAAAAGAAAGAAAAGAAAAAAAAAAAAGAAGCCTGGTCCAGCATTCATTCGGGCTAAGGGACACACCTCTCTCCTCAGGTGAAATACCCTAGCTCATTAGAAAGACGAATTTCCCACCACGGGAATCAAAGATCTAAAAAAATCTTCCTTGGGCTGAAGGTACCAGAAGTTTTCCTTCAGAATCCAGGGTTGAGCAAGAAGAAGCCAGACGAATGCCATGGGTCCTTAAGTCTCCTTCATGCTGCTGAATGCCTGTCACTGTGCCAGCATTTTCTTTGCCAGCTTGGGAGGTCGCTGATCTTGAATGTCTGACCCGGCTCTGGAGTCTCCCTTCTGAATATGTCAGCAACCCCTCTAGATGTTCTCCCGATTTTCCTTCACAATGCCCTGTCTATATGTGCAGTGACATCTCCCATAAAAAAAAAGAGGGAAGGTGTATGGTGGGAGGGTGGGTAGGGGATGAGATGTGAAGGTCACAGAGTCAAAGAAACCTTGG